>JAPPVO010006274.1:0-82912 GCA_030407325.1 Camellia japonica | reverse complement strand
ATTTGTAATGTTGGGTAGGGTTGTTTAAAAATTCGTTCAAACTGGTAATGCGGATTGAATCAGATCGAATTATACGGTTGGTTTAGTTTTATTAAGAAGTGGTTCGGTTTCAATTAAGAAATATAAAAAAGAAATATGAGAATCGTAAAAACGATTCACTTAATGAATTTTATAAAAAAATCGTGATTTGAGCCGAGCCTAATCAAATTTAAAATATATATATATAATATTAAGTTTTATTTTTATAATTAATTTTTTATAATTTTAATGATATTAGGATGGTATAGATATGTAATATTAAGTAATGTCGTAATATTATTAGTTTTAATCATGAATTAAATGTAATTAGTTTAAGTAATTATTTTGTTAATACTAATAATTTATTTTTGTAAATAGAAATTTTTTGGAACCGTAAACTAAACTGAAATCGAAATGTTTTTTCGATTTGGTTTTGGTACGGTTTTACAAGTGTAAACGGTCTGGTCTGATTCTTAAAATCACAAAATCGTTGGATGGTTTGGTTTTTGGATTTTTTCAAAATCGAATCAATTCGGATTGTGTACAATCCTAACGTTGAGTCACTAATGTTATATGTGCGTTGTTGTTGCGTGTGAATAGTAATGTGAGTTTGGACTACATTGGGATTTTAGTATTGTGTAATGTTGTGGTTTTTATTAGTTTCATTTTGTTATTGTGATGTTTATATTAACGTGTGTTTTATATGCGTGACATTATTTGTTTTTTTAATATTGTTATGGTTATTGAGAATATAGGTCCTGTTTGGTATAGCTTATTTTTAACTTATTTTATCTTTTAGCTTAATTTAAGTTATTTCGATGTGTTTGGTTCAGCTTAACAATACAATTTATAGTTTTTTGTAAGTTAAAAATCAACTTAGGCACCGTTAAAAATCAACTTATAATTTTTACGATTTATATATTTTTGAATATTTAATTTAAATTTTTGCGCATTAAATTTTTTAGATTATTTATATTATTTAAATATTAAAAATAAAAATAAAATTAAAATTAAAAATGTGAAAATATAAGGAAAAGGAAAAGAAAAAAAATAGAAATTAACATTTGTTACGTAATTTTATAAATACATAAACATATAAAAATTTATTTGGAAAATATAAAAATAATTAATGTGGTGGTAATAAAAAAGACAAAATCGTAAATTAAAAAAAATGACAACAAAAATATGGCTCATTGAATTTTTTTTTAAAAAAAACATGAAAACATAAATTATTATTTGTCACGTAATTAAATAAGGCAATAATATAAAAATAAATAAGGTAAAAAATAAATAATTAATGTATAAAATAATAAATAAAAATAATATGGCAAAAAAATAAATAAATGAGGCAAAAAATAAATATTACGATTTAAATTTAAAATATTACGATTTAAATTTAAATTTTTAAGATTTAAATTTTTAGATTATTTAAATAAAATTAAATATTATTTAAATATTTAAAATAAATAAAATAAAATAAAATTAAATTATTTAAAATACACATGACAATAAAATAAAATCTTATTTTTTATTATTTTATAGAGAATGAAAACAAATTAAAATTAAAATTAGAATAAAAATAAAAATCACATGAAAAAACCATTTGTAAAAAAAAAATAATAATAAAAACTTAGCCTAGGTTGGTGACGTCACAGGACAGCCGCCGAAAGAAAAATACAATTTAATACCAGGGGTAGTTTAGTAATATTACATATAGACACTTCATCAAAAAGTCAAAAAAGTCAAAAAGTCTTTCTTAAATAAGCTAAAATAGTCAAAAAGTTAACCCACTTTTATTTTTTTTATTTTGACTATTTTAGCCTGGGCGAAAAAGTTTGGTTTGGGAAGAGTATTTTTGGCTTTTTTGATTTTTTGACTTTTGATGAGGTGCCTATATGTAATATTACTAAACTGTCCCTAGTATTAAATTTTATTTTTATTTCGTGGCTGTCCTGTGGCGTCACCAACCTAGGCTAAGTTTTTTTTTTTTTTTTTTTGTTTACAAATGGTTTTTTATGTGGTTTTTTATTTATTCTAATTTTAATTTTAATTTGTTTTCATTTTCTATAAAATGATAAAAAGTGAGGTTTTATTTTATTGTCCTGTGTATTTTAAATAATTTAATTTTAAATATTTAAATAATATTTAATTTTATTTAAATAATCTAAAAATTTAAATTAAATCGTAATATTTTAAATTTAAATCGTAATATTTATTTTTTGTCTTATTTGTTTATTTTTTGCCATATTTATTTTTAGGAAAAATTATTTAGAAGTCCTATTAGGGAGACTTATGCTACATATGGTCCTACTAAAAAACTTATGTTCCCATAAGTCCTGTGGGAAGTTTGTTGATACATTCACTTTCAATATTAGTTGTTAATATCATAAATAAGTAATAAAACCATATATAGAAAATTGATATAAATGTAACGTAACGTGACACCTAAATAAACGTAACGTGACATTTACATAAACGTAACGTGACATTTACATAAACGTAACGTGACATTTACATAAACGTAACGTAACGTGACACTTATATAAACGTAACGTGACATATCTACATAAACGTAACGTAACGTGACACCTATATGAATGTAACGTGACATATCTACGTAAACGTAACGTAACGTGACACTTATATAAACGTAACGTGACATCAATATGAACGTAATGTGACACCTACATAAACGTAACGTAACGTGACACCTATATAAACGTAATGTGACATTTACATAAACATAACGTAATGTGTCACGTTACGTTTCGCAAACTTAATAAGTTTTTTTTTTTTAATCCGTTTGTTTTGAAATAGATATATAATCTTAATATATTTTATTTTGTATATTAATTATAAAATTTAAAAAAATTATCAATAATATATGTGAAGAATATCGTCGGAAGGTTTGCGAATTCTTTCATATTCTTATCTAGCTATGTTTTATATAATATTTGAAAAGGTGATCATTATTCATATATTTATCCTAAGTTACTCAAGTAGTAGAAATTGCATGCAGTTCGAAGGAATCTTCATTGAAAGATCTGCAGGAGCTGGCAGCTCGCATCTTTACAAGGGCGAGACGGCTCCTGAACAGACAGAGAATACAAATCCTGAAGTTGATGGCAGGAAAAAGCAAACCAAATAAGGAATTTCATTCGAATGCCAATCTAAGCTCACTAGCAAAGTTCTTGCTCTCAAGGTTCGTCTTGTCAGTGTGATCGAGCAAGTCTTGTTAGCCGAGTCCCAAGACGAAATCGCAGAAGCTAAAGCCAAAGCCGCCACTTCTATGAAAATGGAAGGTAAAAAAATTAGGATCTTTTGGAATACATTCTTATGAAAATAGGACTTAAGACTCTATAAGAAATTACACAGGACTTAGCCTAGCATAAGGTTCTGAAAAAGTACTTATAAATAAGTCTCCCTTATTTTTATTTATTGTTTTATATATTAATTATTTATTTTGCCTTATTTATTTTTATATTTATTGCCTTATTTAATTACATGGCGAATTATAATTTATGTTTTCAGTTTTTTTAAAAAAAAAAAATTCAATGAGCCGTATTTTGTCGTTATTTTTTTTTAATTTACGATTTTGTCTTTTTTTATTCACCCACATTAATTGTTTTTATATTTCAAAAATGGATTTTCATGTGTTTTATGTATTTGTAAATTACGTGACAAATGTTAATTTCTATTTTTTTTTCCTTTTCCTTTTCCTTATATTTTCACATTTTTTATTTTAATTTTAATTTAATTTTATTTTTATTTTTAATATTTAAATAATGTAAATATTCTAAAAAATTTAATGTGCAAAAATTTAAATTAAATATTCAAAAATATGTAAATCGTAAAAATTTAATCAATTTAAATAATAAAAATTTGTTTTAACAACAAAATTTAAATAATTTAAATATTCGAAAAATTTAAATAATTTAAAATATTAATATTTTAAATTTAAAAACAACTCTACCCTCAAGTCGTAACCAAACATAAAATGAAACTTAATTAATAAATTATTGAGTTAACTCATAACTAACACGTAACTCGAAATTCCATACTACTTTCACAACTCTACACTCAAATCATAATATTTTAAATCGTAATATTTTATTTTAAATATTTAAATAATGTAAATAATCTACAAAATTGAATAAGTAAAAATTAAAATAAATATTCACAAAATTGAAATTGTAAAAATTTAAATAATTTAAAATGTTAATATTTTAAATTTAAAAACAACTCTACACTCAAATCATAACCAAACACATAAAATAAAACTTAAGTAATAAATTATTTTTAAAACTCATAACCAAACACATAACTTGATACTCAACAGTACTTTCACAACTTTACACTCAAATCATAACCAAATACATAACAAAAAAATTGAAATATTTAAAACTATTTTATAAAATAGAGTTTGAATTTATTTTTATAAAATATTTTAACAAAAAACAAAAAAAAGTTTTTAATTTTGTTTTTAACTTGTTTTTTTGGGAAAATGTGTTTTTTGGGATTTTTTTTTTTTTTTTTTGTGCTACCGCATGCCCCTCTTCATGACGGGTAATTTCGTAAATTTCCCTTACCATTTCTTGGTGGCAAGCCACTGTGACTTTTTTGTCCTTTATTGGCTAATTTAGTCTCTTTTGACGTTTAGTGGCTAATTTAGCCCAACATGAACTTCTCAAACGGTGCCTAAAGCGTTGATTGGTTGTTGTGAGAATTTTTTTTAAGAAATGAAAACTAATTTGGTAAAAATAAATATTAAAAATATTTTATAAATTCTTCGACTGTTCAAAAGATATAATTATTGTAAAAATTACAAGTGCTTTTGATTATTTTTATGTCTTTCACTAAATTAATTTTTAATTTTTGATTTTTGTGAAAACATGAGGTTGAAAATTAAACCTAATATTTTATTATTTTCTTACCTTTTGGTAAACGTGCAAGCATAAGAATGAGTAATTTTCATTGTGTTTTATTAGGGCATGTTTGGTAATTGTTTTATTTTTAGGTTTCATTTTATATTTATGAAAATTTAAAAAGCTGTTACAAAAATTTGTTTGATAATTTTTTTTAGTTTATAAATGGTTGTATCAGTTTGTAAATTTGAAAAAAAAATATAAATTCAAAAAATGAATTTACGTTGGTTTTTAAACAAAAATTTAAAAATTTGACTAACAATTTTTTAAAAATTGAAATATTTAAAACTATTTTTATAAAATAGAGTTTGAATTTATTTTTATAAAATATTTTAACAAAAAACACAAAAATGTTTTTAATTTGTTTTTAACTTTGTTTTTTTTGGGAAAATGTGTTTTTTGGGATTTTTTTTTTTTTTTTTGTGCTACCGCATGCCCCTCTTCATGACGGGTAATTTCGTAAATTTCTTTACCATTTCTTGGTGGCAAGCCACTGTGACTTTTTGTCATTTATTGGCTAATTTAGTCTCTTTTGGCGTTTAGTGGCTAATTTAGCCCAACATGAACTTCTCAAACGGTGCCTAAAGCGTTGATTGGTTGTTGTGTGAGAATTTTTTTTAAGAAATGAAAACTAATTTGGTAAAATATAAATATTAAAAAATATTTTATAAATTCTTCGACTGTTCAAAAGATATAATTATTGTAAAAATTACAAGTGCTTTTGATTATTTTTATGTCTTTCACTAAATTAATTTTTGATTTTTGTGAAACATGAGGTTGAAAATTAAACCTAATATTTCTATTATTTTCTTACCTTTTGGTAAACGTGCAAGCATAAGAATGAGTAATTTTCATTGTGTTTTATTAGGGCATGTTTGGTAATCGTTTTATTTTTAGGTTTCATTTTATATTTATGAAAATTTAAAAAGCTGTTAGAAAAATTTGTTGATATTTTTTTTAGTTTATAAATGGTTGTATCAGTTTGTAAATTTGAAAAAAAAATATAAATTCAAAAAATGAATTTACGTGGTTTTTAAACAAAAATTTAAAAATTTGACTAACAATTTTTTTTTTCAATTATAATGTGTATGATGTCATTGTCATAAATAATAAAAATAAATATAAATATTTAGGTTCGAACAAATATATTTTTTAGCAAGCTTTTTAAAATTTTCAAATATTTTGTTCAAATCAAAAGCGTTCGTAGTTTATGCTTTTTTAAAAATAAACAAAAAATCAGTTTATAAAATTTTTGTAAACATAAACAAAAAATGTAAACGTTCTCAAACGCTACCTTAATAATTGGGTATGAGGTTTCAATTCCAGCCATCTTAAACAACAATGTGGCTTCAAAGCCAACAGTTAATCCTTGTTACTATCAAAGTTTTACCAAAAATAAATGATCAAATATCTCAAATAACACTCGTGTAAAATATTTGATTATTTATTTAATAGAAAATTTGATACTAATAATATTTTTTTGTTGGAATGGCTGAAGATGCCCTTATCAACCATACAAAGATGTACCAACAACACCCATCATCGTTGCAATGATTACCAACCGCGAACAGATCCATTAATGATCATTGTTGTTACTAGGGTGTACATAATACTGCCGAAACTGTCAAAATCGCACCGAGCCCGCACCGTCAAGGCAAATTTGTTATTATTTGCCAATCGAACCGCCGATTTTTGGTAAGAAAAATGGCAAATTCTAGTGACACTTTTATCAATTCGCCGGTTTCTATTTTTCTTCCAAACCGCACAGACCCGCACCGCTATTAAATCATGTTTTATAAGATTCAAAAAATTCTTTTTTACTTAAGTTTGCTTGTTGTTCTATACCTTAGAATATAAGTATTACATTACTGCTCGAGGGGAATTCAAGATGCCAATAATCCAAATAAAGTTGGATTCCAATTCACTTTTCAATCTTTTTTTTTTTTTTTTGGCCATGTTGCAAACTTGCATCAGCTCACTTTTCAATCTAAATACTTTTCAACAGTAAACATTTTCAATATATTGTAAACCCTAAATGATATTAATTTTATGTATTGTATTTGATAATTGTAGCTTCCACAGATGCTTGTAATGAACTGATGGCATAGTCGTTGATATTATCATGTTGTTGCTGCACTTGCTGCATCAGAAGAAAGTTTCGCAAGATGCTTAATATCACGGTTATCTCTCGTCTTTTTTTTACTCTTTGATTTAAGTTTCTAATTTGAATTATATTTTTTATAAACCGCCAATTCGCCCGAACCGCCAAGGCAAATCCCGTCATTATTTGCCAACCGAACCGCCGGTTTTTGATAAAGAAAATGACAAATTCTAGTGACACTTTTATCAATCCGCCACCGCCATACGATTTCTATTTTCTCTCAAACCGCACTGACCCCCGCACCCGCACACCCCTTTAGTTGTTACAAATACCTATCACTGCCCATAGTAAAAGCCAAAGCCAATAGTTGCTTAATTTTTGTTCACGAACATGTAAAGCACAATGTAGGCTTTGATAAATGTTGGGGATCGGGGAGCACACAAAGAACACAAAAAAGCAATAACACAAGAGTTTTAATGTGGTTCGGCAATCCGGCCTACGTCCACGGGAGCGAAACACTATATATTAAGAAGAGGAGATTACACACTCAACTCCACTCTCTCTATATAGCTTACTCTCTCTTTACTCTGATAACACAAACAGAGATCTTCACACACTCACTGCTTGCCTCTGTTTTGTGTGTATATTGTTTCCCTTCCTCTTCATCTCTATTTATACAGAAAAAGAAGGAAACAAAGTCAAGGAATCAAAGTTATTGGGCTGCCAACTACCAACAGCCATCTTCTCACATTCTTCCTATTTCTTGACTTCAAGCATACCTGCAGCTTTTACATGGACGAAATGAGGATCACCCCTTTCACATGGGGTGACCTCTAACAATTACCCCCTCATCCCATGTGAGGTGATCCGCAACAAAAGCTGTTGCCAAGATATCCGGCACCCCCTAATTGGATGTCCTGCACCCCCTACTCAAGATACCCTGCATTGTCGTGCAACCCTTGCACGATGAACACGGGAGCAACTAGAAAACTTCAGAGTTTGACACATCAACACCCTCAATTTTCCTTGCTCGGAGCTTATTTCTGAATAACCAACTTGCTTTCTCGCACTTTAGAACAGCTTCCCAGCGATCTCATACGCCCATTGTTTATGCTCAATCCCTCATGTTTGGTTCTGTCTCACTTGTACGTCCGTACTGATGTTTGACAGTTAGCCCTTCTGCCAAGACAGCTTCCACCGATCTGTACAAGCTACCACTTTGCAACTCCGTGCATAGTGCTCGCACCCCCTTACTGGGGTACCGTGCAAAGCTTACTTTACGACTCAAGATTGCATCCTTCCCTTTCATGCATCTTTTGAGAGGCTGCAAAATGTCTCTAACACAGGAGCAAAAGAAACTCTCTTCTTCACTGGCACAGTCTCTATCGACTTGGTTTCTTTGCTCTGAACTTCTTTCAAGATTGGCTTCACTGGCTCAGATCTGGGCACCTTTGAACTGCCCCCTTGCGTTCTTGTGCACCTTTTTCACCATTCCTGATGAAAGCCTTGCTTAGTCATACGTTTTGGTTGCGTATGTTCTCCCTTTGTACCCTTCGACTGGTGTTTGACAACACTCATCTTTGTCAAAACTTCTCATTCCAGTCTGTACAGTTTGTTACGCAACTTGCCTTGCAACATTTCTCTATCGTCTCTGTGTACATGAAGAACCTCGCCACTAGATGAGAAACAATTTCCTTTTAGATCTAGCATACTCAGGGAGATTAGATTCCTCCGTACTCCTGGCACATGTCGGACCTCAGATAAAACCACTTTTCTTCCATCCTTAGTAAGGAATCATACTGTCTCTATGCCGACAACTCTGTTCACTGTGTTGTTGGCCATTCGGATAATGCTACCGCTGACTATTCGGTAAGTGGAGAAAAGCTTCTTATCCGCACATATGTGGAACGTACACCCTGAATCCAAAATCCAGCCGGGTGTCTCCAACTCTGACAAGACTGTAAGCATCATATCTTTATCATAAGAGGAATTCACTACAACTGTTGTAGTTGAGGGACCTCCGTGTCCCTTGGCCTTCTCTTTGGCTTGTCTGTCCGCCTTTTTCTCTGGGCAATCTCTTATTACATGATTCTCTTGATCACAGTAAAAGCACCTCCTCGTGTTGCCCTGTCTGGACTGTGAACGCCCTCTGCTTTTACTTCTTCCTCTACCTCTGCCCCTTTCTCTATCTCTGCCTCTACTTTCTGTGACAAGGGCTTGGGATTGCTCTCCTCCCATCTCTCTCTTCCTTGCCTTCTCGTTGAATAAGGCGTCTGTGACCATCCCCATAGTTAGCTTCCCTTCGGGTGCAGGATTACTGAGAGAAATCACCAACGTCTCCCAACTGTCTAGTAAGGAACTGAGTAATAATAATGCTTGCATCTCATCCTCCAACTCTATTTTGACTGATGCAAGCTAGTTCACAAGGCTGTGGAATTCACTGGTGTGTTTAGCAACAGACACACCACTCTTCAGTTTCAAGTTTATAAGCCTTCTCATTATCAATGCTTTGTTCCGTGCGGTCTTGGATTGGTACATGCCCTCAAATTTCATCCATAGGGCATAGGCGTCCGTCTCTTGGGCGACATAGTGGAACACACTGTAGTCAATCCACTGTCTGATTTGACCGACAGTCTTCCGGTTGGTTTTTATCCAGTCGTCATCCTTGTCTCCGTCTGGTTTAACCCCTTTTAGCGCTATAGGGTCAAATAAATCTCTACATTACAGGATGTCCTCCATCCGCGGCTTTCATATCGCATAATTGGAAGCGTTCAATCGAATCATCGGCCCTGAAACTGATGTGCCTGAAACTGATGTGGATTCCTCCATTGACATCTCCCTTTTACAGAGGCTTCAAAACAAAAATATGACCGTACAAATGTGTCCGGAGCACTCCAAATAGTTGGAAACCATATTGGATCACCCAGATCGGATCTCAAATGGCTCAGATCAAGCTAAAACAAGTTTAACGGTTCAGATCAGTGAAATTTGGTACGGCTAAGAAGCACCGGATAGCTTTTCTGGAACGGTTGGCGTCAGCGACTCAGCGGCTGACGGCACGGCTTGGTCAGCAGCTCTGGTCAACGTGGCTTAGTCAGTGGCGCGGCTCTAGTCAACGGTTAGGACTCGGCTTGGTCAACGAGGCTTATACGGCTCGGCTGAAAACTCGGCTGAATTCTTCGCTCGGCTCGGCTTAGGGTGACGTCAGCCTGACATCATAAACACGCGCGCCTCCACTCGTCTTCTTCCTCCTGACGGCGCGTGAGGCGCGTGGTGCGAGTGGTTTTTACGCGCGTTCTTCCAGTGGCGCATGAAGGTGCGTTTGGGGTCGTCTGGGACTGTAGTTTGCAATTCTGGGCTCCTCTTCTCTAGGGCTTCCTCCTAGTATGGTCGAAAGTGGATTTCAGTCACTTTGAAATCTGTGCACTTTCGAAAAAAACCTCGATTTGTCACCACCCGGGCTCTGATACCACTTGTTGGGGATTGGGGAGCACACCAGGAACACAAAAAAGTAATAACACAAGAGTTTTAATGTGATTCGGCAATCCGACCTACGTCCACGGAAGCGATAACACTATATATTAAAAAGAGGAGATTACACACTCAACTCACACACTCTCTCTCTTTCTCACTCTGATAACACAAACAGAGATCTTCACACACTCACTGCTTGCCTCTGTTTTGTGTGTGTATATTGTTTCCCTTCCTCCTCATCTCTATTTATATAGAAAAAGAAGGAAACAAAGTTAAGGAATCAAAGTTATTGGGCTGCCAACTACCAACATCCATTTTCTCACCTTCCTCCTACTTCTTGACTTCAAGCCTGCCTGCAGCTTTCACATGGACGAAATGAGGATCACCCCTTTCACATGGGGGGGTGACCTCCACAATAAATCCCCAAAAGTAAAGCACAATGTAAACAATCCATTCTGTAACTTTTTGTGTGTGGTAAAATTGGAAGTTCATAGATTAAGTAACGTTTGACAAAATTTTAGCATAAACAGTTCCACGAGCATCATCATAAAGATGCTTTACAAGGTAATTAGGAACGAAAATAAAAAGTTGTAATCCTTCCGTCTTCCTTCATTTGCCAGCTAGTTGGCGCAAGCATTTGCTTCCCTAAAGATGTGTTTCATTTCCATCACTCCGAGCCAGTCCACAAGGTACCTACAATCACAAATCAAGTTGCTAAGCGGATGAAAATTATTAACTTTCTTCATAAGAAGTTTGTGAATCAGAATTGCGTTAGTTTCAACATCCAAATTCATAATGTTGAGGTTAAGTGCCAGTTGTAGTCCATTCCTGACGGCCCAAAGTTTCGCAACAACACCAATATTGTGCCAAAACCTTCCATGCCATTGTCCTAAGCAGTTTCTAAGGAGACCCCCCCCCCCCAGTAAAAGCTAACCCAGGGGGTTTCTTTCACAGCTCCATCTGTATTAAGTTTTGTTTTGCCTGCTTTAGGAGGTTTCCAGCCTATGTAAATGGTAAAGTGGGTTCTGGAAGCTAGTGGGAATTTAGAGATAAATTGTCAACTGTTAGCTTTGGCCACAGTAATATTAGACTCAATACATAATGCGTTCATACGTTTCCATAAGGACCAACTCGCCAGGGAGAAGAGCACCACCCAAGAACAGGAAAAATGTAAGTGGAAGTGTTTATGCAGTTAGCATGGATCCAGTTGGAAAGCTCCATGTTAAAAGAAGACAAGAAGGAGGTAGGAATGTTCAACCTATGATAGAAGTTGCAAGCTAAATCACAATCTATTATAACATAGCAGATCGATTTTGGGTGAAGTCTACACATAGGGCAAAGATTATCCGAAGTGATATTGCGAATGAAAAAAAAAGAGAATGGGGGGTTGGGGTTGTAGGTAGACAATGTAGCAAGGCAAGCTACAAGAAGTGTTGAATGCTGGATGTGGTAGAAATGTGCCACACCCATGACTATGTAAGAAAGATGTGGAGGCCACAGGTTTACAATCAATGAGACAAGTTTAAAAATTTTGAAAAGTGACCGATAGAGTGTTTCCACAAGTGAGTATTAGAAGCAACCTCTCTCTCTTTCTCTCTCTAAAAACCTCCTCTCCAGGCCTCATTTTGGGCCGGCCGGCCGCCGCCTTTGGCTATGGCGGTCGGCTAGCCCAGTTCTTTCCTGTGTTTGTTTGTTATTTTTCCTTTTAATAAACTTGATTCCCCCATTATTTTCCCAACTTGGTGTGCTTTGTGTGCTGTTGTAGATCTTATTTTTTTGGTGCTTTGGTGTCCACTATAGATGATTCATTGGGGTAGTGGTGTGTTGTTTTCATCAGGGAATGCCTGGAACAAGGGTCAATATAGAGGAGGAGGTTGGTGTTGAACCGGCATAGAGGACGTCCAAATTTGGTTAGGATCTTCATTTGAGCGCTCTTTTGCGAGTAGGAGCTTGAGGGGTGAACTCTGGTTCAGATTTATGGAGAAGTATCGATGTTTTGTTTGGGGGGAAACATGGGTGTCGAAGTCGATCTAGATCTGTCTGGGTTTTCATTCGAGCGCTCCTCTTCGACTGGGAGTTTGAGGGGTGAACTTCATCCAGATGTATGGAGGTGTCTCAGTAGTTGTTCGGTGTTTGGATCGTCATCTTAGGAGTTTTACAGCGGTGTTGTTCAATGTTTGGATCGGTAATAAGTGTTGGTTCCGACCTTGTGGGTTTTCTTTTTTTGAAGGTGCTCCGAACATGGAGCAGGGTGTTTTCGATGTAACACTGTTTGTTCAGAGAATTTATTCTAGAGCGAGGTGTTGTCCATGGGGGTGTTTGGCGACTTTTTTCCAATGTGAGTTTGTTGTTTAGGTGTTTGCATAGAAGTTGGCCCTTAGGTATTGTTCTTGATTGTGTTTTGGCCATAGTTTTCGGTCAAAGGGAGTTTTTCCAGCTATGGAGTTGTTGGCTATGGAGTTTTTCGGCCATGGAACGTTCTCAGTCAAATCACCGGAGCATGCGGAACCCTTTTTGATGCTATGGTATAGTGTTGTCAGGCGTGGGTCTTGGAATTGGTGGTGTGGGCTGTTGAAAAGATTTAGTTTGGGTGGTGTGGGCATTGGGAGTACATCAGCATAGGTGAATAAAATATTTGGGTTGAATAGTAGTGTGGTTTGTTAAAAAGAGGAGTGCAGCAACTTGGGTGTTGAAAAAGAAAATTTTAGTTTGTTGTAAAGAGGAATGCAGGAGCAGCTTGGATGTTTTGGTTTTGGTTTTTGGTTTTGGGTTGTGTGGGTTGATTTTGTGGGGATTCATATATTTTATTTTCTATTTAAGTCCTTCTTAACTCTTTTTTGTTTTTTTAAAAAAAAAAAAAAATTCATGAGGCCAAGGGGTTGGTTGTATGAATAGCAGTAGCAGTAGTAGGGTAATTTGTACTTTCCGAATCTCTCGATGCATGTCGTCTTCCTGTATCTTTAATTTCATGTTGTTAATGAAATTTTTCTTTGCTGATAAAAAAAAAGTGTTTCCACACTACTTGGTCTTCACAATCTCCAAACCACTTAGGTGTGATGCTGAAGATGTAGTTACAAATGATGGATGGAAGGTCCAAAGAGAGTTTGTCAAAATTCCAACAATTGTTCTCCTTGCAGTCACTAACTTTGAATTGATCTTTGTTATCGTTCTTCACCCTTTTACAAGCACCCTCATTAAATAAATTGTCCCTTACAAATCCCACTTCAAGTGGACGAGCATCGACTAAGAGATTTAGTCTAGCTTGAGTATTTTGATTTGAGAACAACGGCCAAATGGGCATTCTTGTTTGTCTGAAGTCTCCAATTTAGTTTCGCCATAGAAACATTGTTTTCCATGCACGCTGGATTAAGACCAAGCCCTTCCAATTTCTTAGGTTTCGCTACATTTACCTAATTGACCGCATGGATTTTGTGATTGCTTTGGAAATCACGATTCAGTTTGTCAAGGGTGTTACAGACCAACTTGGGCAGAGGATGGCATTACAAGACGTAGGCTGGAATGGCTGAGTGAACAGACTTAATGAATGTACTTCTACCACCAATAGACAGTGCATCTATAACTCTAGCTCATCAAAATTGTGTGACAAAATTTGTGCTCAAAAGTCACACCAAAGACATTCTGTAAACATGGCTATCATTTCTTATGGGATCTATGCTCAAAAGTTACACGATAACGCGTTTCAAAAACCTACCCTCCATTTCTTATGGGATGGAAGTACAACTTAATAAACCCTCAAGTATAAAAGATAACTGTTAGAAAGTCAAAAATTTTAGAAAGACATTAATCAAGTGGAATCTAATTAACCTAAACGTGATTAGTTGTTAGAAAGTCATCATTATACCTTCATTCATCTTCAAATCACTTTCCTGGGTAATTAGTTTAAGTTGTGATAATCTTATTTGTCTCATAATACCTGCCAAAGCTCGATTATTTAGTAGTAGTTTTTAAATCAATTCCAAAGTCTAAGAGAGAGCCTGCTAATCGTTTGCATTGGAAAATATAACAAACCCAACTCCTTTTTGCAAAAATGTTAATTTATTAATTAAAAGGCCTATTTTTATTTAGTTTTTCAAGCTGAAATAGTATGAACGCCCAATTTAAGGGGAATTTAATACATAATTTTCTCTTACAATTGTACATGAAATGAATTGTAGAAATTTATTCAAGTTTAGTGTTACAGATCATTTGCTAATTAATGAAATAAGTACAACTAAATAGCCTGTAGACTCAAATTAAAAAATGGTTTAGGCTAAACTGCCTCCTATTGGGACTGTAATTGCAGGGGTGAACCAACTCACCGAAATCTACTACAATTGTATAAGATGTAGGCATGGAATTCCAAATGTAATATTTATTTAATAAGTCTGGATTTATTATTGGTTTTCCATATTAACACGCTTTCCAGTGCAATATTTTTTATTCAGTCAATTCACACTCAATAATGAAAGAAAAAGATTACTTCTAAAAATAATCTGATATGGTACACAAAACGGTGTAATATAAAATAATTAGGGTTATTTATACAAAGATCTTCTAAATTAATAAAAGGATCACTTTGCCCTCCTAAATTATAAACCTTCTTAAAGTATTAATCAATGGATGATGAACGAGATTAGACAAGTTGCCCTTTTTATTTTATTTTTTCACAAATAAGAAGTTTCATTTTGGGTGAACTATGATCAAGAGGGACTAACCTAGAGACAAACAAGGGTGTAGTAAGCAATGAAATGTTTCGGGGAGCTAAAAATAAGCATAGGTCTGGAGATTCTCGAATACGTCAACCTTTCGAACTGGTTGCTTGCTTACCAAGCCATTCTGGCAAGCTTAGTAGTCTGCCATGAATTAGTGAATTAGATAGAATTATTTTGTACAGAATAATAAGTAGCGGGTCAATCTTTATAAATTTCATCGTATATATGAAATACTTATACAAATAAAAATATGGGAGGGATAAAAAATATGCAAGGTTGTTTGTTAGGTGTAGTTGGTGTATTCAGCGGCTCCCTATTCAGTGCTATGCATGGTTCCTTGGTAATTTCTAATTTGATTAGGGAAATCATGTAAAATGAATTTGTTACATTTTTATAATTTAGGAAACGCTTTTGTAGTTTAGAGGGCGAAGTGAAACACGCTATTAATTTAGAGGGTTAATTTGTACGTTTTTATAGTGTAGGAGGGGCGCAAAGTGATACTTTTCAATAGTTTAGAGGGTTCATTTGTACTTTTTTATAGTTTAGGAGGTCAAAGTGATACTTCTCAAGAATTTAAGAGTGTAAATAACCCAAACAACTAACCAATACTCTAAATATTAATATAACATATAGGGTCGAACTCAGTCTCACATCGTGAGACACAATATAGAAGGTTATTCCATGAAGATTATTACTTCCCAAACTCGAAGGTTCTTGAACTTTAATCGACAGACAACCTAAGATTATACATGCAAGTAGGAGTGTTCACGGGCCGATTCGGATTGAATTTATCATTAGTAGTCTACCAATCTAACCGTGCCCATCGGGTTATAAGAAAGCAATCAACCGTTGTTGATCGGTTCACTCTTTGAAATTGACCAAGTCAAATTACTCGGTTTGTCGGTCAGTTCAATCGATTCAAAGATCTATTAAGGTAAAGATGGTGAAGACGGAAAAAAAAAAAATGGAATCAAATTTCTCAAATTTAGACATACATGCAAACAAAAATATGTAGGAAAGAAAATAGGAAAGGTGAGAGGGGAGGGAGGAGAGAGTAACCAAACCACCACCACCGTTCTCATCCCACAAAGCTCACGTTGTTTTGGTTCGAAACCCTCCTTTTTTCAGACAGAACTCCGGTGATCTTCTCCTCCCTAGAAGACCATCTCGTGAAGTGCAACTCCAACGATCTTCTTTGCCCCTGTTTTATTGATGGTTCCATCTATATTCTCTGCATCTGAAAACTTACGCATAACCCATGAATAAGAATATTGTAACCGTATGCATCAGGAAGTAGTCCATACTTCAACATCATACAAAGGAAAGATTTTGCAACATTTACGTAACCCATTTTATAGAACCTTGACATGAGGGTATTGAATGAAGCAATACAGAGCCCAAAATGCTTCCTTTCATTCTCTCGCGGAAGGCTACTGCTTCTTGTAGCAATGACTGTTGCATAGACCATCTATTAGAATTGAATAGTGTGTTTACTCTGAGAGTCCCACTAGCTTTGATTTCATCATATACATCCCACATCTTACTAGTGTGCCTTAAGTTGTACAACAAACTGTTGTAGGTCAAGATTGAAGCTTGGATTTTCAAGTCTTTCATCTTGGCAAGAACAAAGAGAGCATCATAGACCATCTTTGACCTTGAATAAGCAAAAGCCAACATGTCCCATACCACACTTGATTCCCAGGCCCTGAATCTATTCCGCGGCACCCAAATGTAGAATTATGATCAGGTGACAAATCCTCCATCTGCTTTATCGGTTTTTATCAGTATCTCAGCATAGTCCTGTTTGCCTCTCTTGTTTTCTAATTTCTCTGATAAATAAATAAATAAATAAAAGATGTTATGGTTATGATTCATTAGTAAAAGTTATAATTTATACTACTAAAAATGATTTGTCATGGTGAATCATAATAAAAAATGTTACGATTCAAATGTTATGATAATTTGTTGAAAATAACTACATTTGTTATGGGTTGTTGTCATGTTTTTTTATGATTGATAGTGTATTTGTTATGATACTGTAGTGCATATTTTTGATATTGTTATGATTTATTGTAATATTGTTATGGTATTTGAAAAAAGTTATAATTCTTTCATGTAACTTGTTAGATGACTGATTTAATAATTTACTTTTTATGACGTGGCACGATATAGGTAATACAATAAATGCATATCATATGCCCTTTTAAAACGTGCACATTGTAGGTTTCGCTAAAATCAATCACGCTGTTCTTCTCCAATCATATAACTCTTTTGAGAGACTTTTTAACAAATTCCCCTAATAAGAAATATGATTATTTTGTCAAATGTATGTATTTATTGCGGAACACATTAATTAAGAATAGAAGTAAATATCGTTTTTGCATAAAAAAAATTTCAAAATTAAAATTGATAATATTCTATTTAAGACCAATTATGTCACAAAAACATTAAATGTGTACTATCAAATAAAAATGATATGTTGACAAAACTTGAGTATAAGACTCAATTAGTTATTTTTTTAATGTAAAAAAAAGTTAAATAAAATATAATAATAATATTAAAAAAATGCAAAACAACCTCATTTTACGTTGCTGCTTTAGGTTTCAAACAAATTTCAGCCAGCTTGAATGTTTGTTACGGAACGCTTTAATTATGTTACCTATATTGTGAATAGTGACAACGCCATTCATGGGCTGATGGTCCTCTCAAGCTGCTGAGGACCTTTAAAAATTAAATAAATAAATAAATTATGTAAAAATTAAAATAGTCAACGGTTGACCCCATTAAAAAATTAGTGACTCCACCCAACTATATGAAGCTCATGTTTTACACCATTAATTAGGTTTATTTTTTATTCTGCTCAACAATCACACATAACCAAAAAAAAAAAAAAATTCAACTCTGTGAGGTAACACAGGCAAGTGAAGTATGGTGGGCTAATGGCACATTTGAAGGATCTGGAGTCTTGATTATTTCTTCTTGAGTTCAAAACAAGGATCTATAGGTATTGTATTTTGTTTATGTAGGATTTCAATTATACAAGTCTATGAAGTATGCGAAAAGGCGGTTGCGTAGCCGAATGGGAATTGGGGGTTGTTGTGAAAGAGGAGAGGGTACAATAACCATTGTTGTGTTGCTATATGAGTCTATTTCAAGTCTCATTTTGATGATAAAAATCATTCATTTTTTATAATATATCAAGTAAAATATACCTACAAAAAAATAAGTTAATCAGATATCGTTAACCATTTTATCGAATTACATTTGTATCTACAAAAATAAATGATAAATATTATTTGAAATATAAAACTGAATATAAATATGAGTGGATGTAAGGATTAATGATATTTAATCAACTTTATTTTTTTAGATATGTTCTATTCAATGAATTTTAAAAGTAAATTATTCGAATTATTGAAACGGATTTCAAAATAGGCCTATATGACCACACAATAGTGGCTGATATGCGAGACACAATAGCCACGCCATCTTTGATTAAATAATTGATTGGCCACAAATATAAAAAATGATGTGTTTGATATACCATTGATAAATGAGATTATCATCAACATTTTCAAAATATAAAATCTCATCAAATTAAATTGCCGAAACAATATTATTAATATATTAAAAAAATATTTTATTTATGATTTCAATAGTTAGTTTAGCTTGTCATTTGTTAGTATAAGGGAAATTATTTTTTGTAAAGACTTTGTATAACGAATATTTATAAATTATTAAAAAATTTTGACTCCCCACTGACTGTGAATAGGGTAGGTATAATTACCATTTTTGTTTTTAAAATGCAAACTGTAATAACTCCCCAAAAATCATGACAATGATAATGCAATATGGAGATAAGATGCGATTGGGAACAGCTGTCACAGAACGATGTTGTGATAGACACGAGGTGATTTTGATGCAAGCCAACACATAATGGATGACAAAAGCAGTCTCAATAAGAGGTAATGTTTTTGATATATCTATGCATCTTATTTTTACTATAAAAATAAAATAAATAAAATAATATTTTAAGTAAATTAACAAATACACTTATTGAGATTTTGTTTAAAATATGAATTAGTTTTTTTGATTCTAGAAATTATAAATACTTTATTTACAATATATATATATATATATATTTAACAAAATTAACAGAAAAAAGTGATTTCTTAATTATTTTCTTATATAACAGTAAAATTATGAAAATTATTATTTGAAATATATTTATGAAATCATTTGAACTATTAATTGATTTAATTATTTATTAATAAAAAAATATCATTTGTTGTGAGTTTAAAAATTGAAGGGGCGCCATGTATAATTTCCACAACCACAAGATGTATAATTTATCAGTTATTATGTTCTAGAATATTTTTAAAAAAAAATTATATGACAAACATCAATTGATAGTTGGGCAAATTACGACAACAGTTATTATATTTGGTCATTATGCCATTTTAGTTTATGTAATTTCCATTTACTCGATTTTGATTTTGAATTTAAGATTTTGTCTTAATTTGGTCTAATTGATTACAACTCTTAGTATTTTTTTTATGAAAAATATGTACATAAGTGCCATGCGCCATATTTTTAAGGCAAAATTATAAATTTAGCCAACTCAATAAGTTAACCTCAATCAATTTAGTGATATTTTTTCTTAAAAAATACTAACAATATTATCAATTGGGTTAAATTGATGCATAATTTAAAATTAAGGACCAAAATCGAGTCAATTAAAAGCTTATGACTAAAATGATACAAGAGGTAAAATATAGGGACCACTGGTATGATTTACCCTTAAGAGTTTTAATGATTTGATAAATATATTTTAATTAACAATTTTCATAATTTTATTGTTATGTAAAAAAGTAAATGAGAATTTTACCTTTTTCTATTAATTTTGTTAAATACATTTTTTTGTCAATTGGGTATTTATAATTTCTAGAACCATACAAATATATTTTAAACAAATCTCAATGGGAGTATTTATTATTATTTTTTAGTAAAAATAAGATGCATAGATATATCAAAAATATTACAAAACTATAAAAAGAGAAACTAATAACAACCCTTTATTAAGGCTGCTTTTGTCATTAGTTATGTGTTTCTTATGTTGAATCAAGATCCTCTCTTATGTTGAATCAAGATCCTCTCTTTCATCTCTCTTCTTAACTTCATCTTTGCTAGGTTATTGGGCCGATTTTTTGGTCTAATTTCGATATTCGAATCGTTCACATTTTAAGATTTATTGAGTATATCATACTTGTAAAAAATCAAGTTGATTGGATATCAGAAAATACGTGTTCGGATCATCGAACTACAAATCATTTTTTAAAAAAATTTAATAAATAGTTTTCTGAACACATATTTTCTGATATCCGATCAACTTGATATACTCAACAAATCTTAAATGAAAATGGTTCGAATCATTAAAATTAGATCAAAAAATGGGTCAAATAACTTAACAACACTGATTGGCACCCCCAGTGGGGGTCGACCCCCAGTGACGTGGGGCGCCCCCACTGGCCAGAAAACTGTTTTTTTTTTTTTTTTCTCTTCCAATCTCACAGTGCCACATGACACTGGGGGTGGTGGGGGTGATGAATCACTGGGGGTAGGAAGCATTTTTGATAACTTAATAAGGAGGGAATTAAAGAGAGAGAGAGAGAGAGAGGAAGGAGAGCATCTTGACTCTCTCATGTCTGTCACACCACCGTGCCGCGACAGCACGCGGCCAAATTCCAGATAGATATCAACAATTTGAGGGTAATGCAATATGGAGATAAGATATCAACAATTTGTGTACCAAAAAAAACAGAAGATATCAACAATTTGAGGATAACGGAATCGTTGCTCACGAGAAGCACATTGGCAATAAGGAGGAAAATGATATTGAGGTGGGCCTCCGCCTCAAGACGAGTGATGATTGTTACTTGGTTGGAGGTGAAGGGTAAATTATTAATGAGTATTAATAATTAGATTTGAGTCTTATTAAAAATAAATTTTAATAAAATTATTATTAAAAATAAATTTTTATAACAATTTTTTACATATCGTTAAAAATTAATAATTAGTGATTTTTTTGTTACAATTTTTATAAATTGTCACTAAAACTTACAATTAGTGACGTTTTTCTATAACGAATTTTTCAAACTGTTGCTGAAAGTTAAAAATTGGTGATATTTTTTTTGTGATTATTTTTTTAAATTGTTGTTAAAACTTATAATTAGTGACTTTTTTGTGACAAAATTTACAAACTGTCATTGAAAATTAATAATTAGTGACTTTTTTAATAGTGTTTGATGAAAAATGCTATTAATTATCATAGAATCTATTCGACAATTGGTCCACTTATTAGAAAGTTTCTTTTTGTTTTTGCCCCCTATCATAATTATTATACAAGGGATTTGTCACGACCCAAACCCGCCCCTATGGGTTTAGCACCGTAACCGGCCAGTAATCCGTGATTACTGAAGGTCTGCTTAACAGTAATAACAGTAATACAGAGTACAGGGGCTGGCGGAAGCCAAAACAGTAATAAAAGATGTCCAATGAGCTGTGACAGTCTGTATGCAAAAAGACTTTTTATAACATATTCACATCATAACCAGAACAGTATATACATACAACTTATACAGACATTCAGATTAGGGACCAAATCCCTACCATAACAGTATATAGCCAGTCTCAAACAATCTATACAAAACAGAAACATAAAGGGGGAATCTAAAACACCCCAAAAAGCCCTAGCTTGAAGGACTTGGAACCTCTCAGTGAGGCACAGTGGTTGGCTTGACAAAAAGGGAGTTAAACCCAACGCTCCTAACTCCAGTCCGGTGCCTGGACACCTACATATATATATAAACAGTTAACTAAAGCCCAGTGAATAACATATGCGTAAAGCGGTTAAGAATGAATGTCCTTTCAGTATTTAAAACAGTCAGTTATAACAGCATATCAATCATTCAGTCATAGCAGTCATATGTGGTACATCCCATAGCAGAACAGTACAGTAGGTCTTAATAGACAAAACAGTCAGTTGATGGTCATCATATCAGTAAATAGTAGTGGTTCCAATATGGGAACCGACCAAGATCTCTGTAACAGGAGCAGTAATAGTAAAATGCTATGGATGCCATGAATACATTTCGCAAATAGGACAAACATTCATTCAGTAAGAAATATCATTTCAGAAAGCAGTACAGTTGATCATTCAGAAAATATTCATGATTGAATGTATCTTTACAATAATGTTACTCACAGAGTTTTGGGCTACAGATAGGCTAGTAAGCTTCCTCGGATGCCAACCCTACACAGTTACAGGATGAACACACACTAAGTTGCACGTTTGGGAAAAAATAACTTAGTCCCTATCTGACTCGGTGTGGTTCTATAGCATTATCCTCATTAAGATGCCTTAAACTAGGCCTAGGAATGCCTAGGATAGAATGAGAATGCAAAGATACACTTTAACAAAACTTTTCAAATTTTTGCTGAAACAGGGGTCCGCTCGAGGTGGCTTTCTCCGCTCAAGCGGACATGCAGACAAAAGATCTACGCTCGAACGTGACTTTCTTCGCTCGAGCGGACTGCAAAAGTACTGGATGCATGAAATTTACGCTCGAGGGCGCTCGACCCCGCTTGAGCGTGTGAGACACAAGTCCTCCTCGAGCGTGCATTCCCTCGCTCGACGGACTGAAACACATGCAAAGTACTGGATACACGCATTTCACGCTGAGCGTTACTTTCCCGCTCGAGCGGGATGCATGTACTCAGAGTGTACGCTCGAGCGTGGAGTTTCCCGCTCGAGCGTGGATCCAAAATCTGGAATTTCCAGATTTGTCTCCAAGCATGAAATTCAACATTTAGAGCATCAAATTCGATCCTTTTGGGCTAATTTCTTGGAAAACACTTTAAAACTCTTAATATGACATGTTTCAAAGATCAATGTAAAATCAAAGCCCAAAGGTAGTTCAATTGAACCCCATTTTCAGTAAACTTCAAGAACATGATGTACATGCAACATGCATGAATTTAATCAACTTCAATCTTCAAATACATGGCCAAATAACTCAATCCTACCAAAAACATGATGAATTCATGAACTATAATCAAAATATAAACATGCATGTAGCAAATTTCATGGAAACAATCTCAAAATGCTAGAACATGTACATGCATGCATGATTTAAGCTTCAATTCAACATTTTAAACCAATTCTAGACTCTAATCACCAAACTTCCATGAAACATGCAAGATACAACTTGAATTCATAAACTAAAGGATAAATATCCTACCTTAGATCCTCAATTTCAAGTCTAGAAGCTCAATTGTGCAATCTACTCTTCAATTCTTCTAATTCTCCAAGTTAACCTCTTGATGAAACAATTCTTCTTCTCATCTTCTCTCTCTCTTCTCTCTCGGTTAGCTCTCTCAAAGATGAGCAAATGACATGATGAATATATAAAGCTAAGCTCCCAAACAAGATTATAGAAGTGGCCACTAAATGGCAAGTTTGGTAAATAAGCTAACTAATGTAATTTACCATTATTTAATCTAATTTAATCGTACCAAAACAAATTTCAATCAAATCTACCATAAATCACATAAATTCTAATTAGCATAAAACATTAATCGATTTTAGATTGGCCGCCGATAAGACCTTCAATTTACAGTTCAAACTTAAAACATGAACAGATCAATTAACAGTCAAACAGATAGAAATGCGTTTAAACTAATACACTTCAATCAATCAGTCAGAATTTCAGTCAACCAGTCACTTAACATGCTTAATCATAAATTAGCACTAATCAGTGGTGAGGGTTGTCACAGGATTGGATTGTCTCTAGTCTGTAATGGATTGGATTGTCTCTAGTCTGTAATCGGATTGAACTGTCTAGTCTGGTCGAGTGGACTCACTTTTGGATCCCATTTAATGATTTGAATCGTTCACATTTTAAGATTCGTAAAGTACATCATCCTTGCAAAAAATTAAGTCAATTGGATAACAGAAACCACGTGTTCATGTCAATTTTGTATGAACTGTTTATTTTTTCACCTATCTATTTTTTTCAATATAAAACTGATCTAAACACATGGTTGTTATTATCCAATTTACTTATTTTTTACAGGGATAATATACTTGATAAATCATAAAATCTGATGGTTCAAATCATTGAAACGGGACCCAAAAGTGGGCCCACAAGGCCCGACAACACCTCTCTAGTCTAATGGAGAACTGGAGAGAAGCCATATCCATTGTACAATACATATACACCCTTTTAACGGGTATGTACTATATACACTTATTACGTCTTTTTGATAAGTATGAATTTTTGTGATAATTGTTACATATTTTTTTTAATAAGAGTTGTGATAATTGTGATTCAAAAATAAAATTATGCATTATACCAATGTTACGCATTTTTGTGATGATGTTACATATTTTTTTATCAAAATATTTTCTAACCACAAAATGTGTAATAATACCAAAAATTACGTAACATTACTATAAAAATATGTAATTTCATTTCTCAATCACAAATTATTGTAACTTCCTATAAAAAAAATATATATATATGTATCACAAAAATATGTAACATACTAAAAAATACATAACAAATACATACCATAGATTTTCCCTTATTATTAACATTTCCCAATTTAAAATATCTGTATAATACGATAATTTTTTTTAAAAAATGTCTCTCTAACAATTAATTAGAACGGTTGTGATCAACCCATCAATGTAATTGATGGTTGGATTTACTTGGACTGAAGTAAATTTCCCACTCAAAGTAACTTCCTGACACTTTCTTCCCATCATTCATGCCCCAGCTCTCTCTCTCTGCATTTATTGGATTTATTAATTGTTTTACATTACAAGAATGTATTAATTTTGTTTTACATTACAAGAATGTATTAATTTATTAGATTTATTGAATTGTCGAAATTGATCTGTCTTTTATTTTTGATTTTTATTTAAATCTTCTGATGTTAAAACTATTCTTTTAGTGCTTTAGTCACTAACCAATTATGACCGCTGGGGCTTTTGCTTCATAGGGTCTAACTCAGAGGTCACCCTTATGTAATTAGGCATGTGTTTTTTAACTGTGCGTGAGAGAGACATTTTCAAAGAATCAATATGTTTGGTTTAGAGTTTTTAAAAATAATTTTTTGAGTTTTTAATTGATATTTTTTTTAGCATTTAATTTTTTACTTTTTAGATCCTCTTAATCTAGATATACTTAAGAAATATATACATACTAGCGTATAATGTTAGGATTATAATATAATTGTAATCGCAACACTATTTAAATTTAAGATTAAAATGCAATTATAAAAATATATTTAATAGACTACACTCTACAATTCCAAACAAATCAAATATAAAAAAAAAAATTAAATATCAAATAATGCACACCAGCCAGTACTCTGCAATTTAAAAGAAATAAAAATTAAAATGCACACCAGTTAGTGTTACTGCTGCCAATCAAATTCTAACTACATAAGAAAAATAAACATTATATTGTCATACGCCAAAAGAGTGAGTTAAAACTTTATAAAAAAAAAAGTGGGTCGAAACTTTCCAGAATATGTATGCTTTACAGAAGATGTGTCAATAACATGTCTTCAAATATGTGTTTGCCCAAACTTCCTCCTCATTACTTTCGAAAAAGTCTTTGTATCAACTTGTATGTATCCCCAATGAGGAACATGCACAACAATCTGGTAATTTGTGGAAACAAAAAAATATATATATAGATTGGTATATTTGTTGGAAATATACATATCAAAATACTTTGAGATTGAAATTACCTTATTACATCCCCATCGAAGCAAGCTAGTTGTATTTCTCCTTTTAAGCTCCATAAATTTTTCGATCCAATCCTAAAAAAATCCATATTTCCAATTATTATTAGATTGAAATTTTATAAAAAAATCTATGTATATAATCAATAGAAAGAAATCTACATGGTTACCTTTTGATAAAACATGATTTAATGAACATGGAACACTACAACAACACTTCAGGATAAACAATATTTGTAGTAGAATCCAAACTATCTTTAGGGAGGAGAATACTTATACGATCAAAGGATGTACATCTGGACAATGCCACATATAATTGGCCATGGCTAAACACTGGTATGCGCAAATCAACCCCAACAAATTTCACAGATTGTCCTTGAGATTTATTAATGGTCAAGGCATATGCTAATCGGACTGGAAATTGACGTCTTGTCATTTGGAAAGGCATTTCTGAAGATGGTGTCAAAGATATCCTTGGTATGAATGCCAAATTGCCAAACTTTTCTCCAGTTAAAATTTGAGCTTCAATTATGCGAGTGTCGCACCTAGTAACCATCAATCTTGTACCATTACATAGTCCATCTTTCGGTGCAATATTTCTTAACAATATTATAGGACAACCCACTTTCAACTCTAACTTAAAAGTTGGTAGCCCGGAGGATCCAATGAATTTAAATATTCATTAGGATATCTATTTGTAATGGTAGGATCAATTTCATTATCTTCAGACATTTTATCTGCTGCAAAATAAGTATATAATCTCCCTGGAAAGATATTCAACGCAGTAGTATTAATGTCACTGACATCATCGTTACGCGCAGATAGAATGGTGCGTTCAGTTAAAAATGTTTGGGTCGACGTCTCTATCATATTCAACTGTGGGTAAACTGTAGAGAGCAATTCATTCAAATCTTGACATTTGTGTATTGTTGAAGGAAAGTTGATGATTTCTTGAGGATTAGTCCCAATCTAAAAAAGTGAAATCAATTAAAAAAAATATGAGTGTAAACACAATTTATTAATTTAAAATAATCTATATAATAAAAAAAAGGTTAAAGTAGTGTTACCTCCATCAAGAAATTTGCAAAAATAGCATTTTCATGGTCTCCATGATTCAAGCGCATATTCAAATCCAAAGTTAAGATATGTATATGCTTCCATAGAACAGAGTGTCTTAATGATGCATTCACAATTTGCTCACGAATTCCTTTGGGTATAACTGGTAAGATTTGTCGAAAGTCTCCAAAGAACAACAGTAATACCCCAAATGGCTTTTCACTATCACGAATATCCCTCAATGTACGATCAACCGCCTCAACACAATGTCTATGTTGCATAGGAACTTCATCCAAATTATGAGTTTTGTTTCTCTAAACAACTCAGCTTGTAATGATTGTTTGGTAAACCCACAAAGTGAATTTTCCAAGACATCTAACGGAATGGAAAATGTTGAATGTGCAGTGCGACCTCCTACCAATAACAATGATGCAATTCCAGATGAAGCCACAGTAACAACGATATGCCCAAGGCTACGACATTTTAATGCAATCGTATTGTACAGAAATGTTTTCCCTGTTCCAGCACCCCCATTAAGAAAGAAAACAGTTCCTTTATTTTGAAAAATTGAAGAAGTGATTGTGTTATAAGCATTCCGTTGTCCATTGTTGAGACAATCAATAGTAATTTGTGGATCTGCCTGTTGTGCCTCATTCTGCAGTTGTTGATGTTCGAATATCAATCGATTACCAACTACTGCACTCCAATTTGCAGTAGGTTGTGGCATGGGTGGGAAGTCAATTAAACATTTGCCTGATTCATGAAGCATTTGATTCAAAAGATGGAGACCATAATCTTCAATTTGAGCCTCAGTTGGGTTAGAAATGGCAAACAATGTACGAATCTTATGTGCAAGATCATCACATATATGCGTTGAGAATTGATTCCATAATGCACATGGATTTAGTGGAGAGCACTGGGTGAGAATAACACTAAACAATCTCCTCAATTGGTATCCAGTTTTCATAACTGCAGCCTCTTTCAAGCATTGTATCCATTCTTCATCATCTTCTAAAAGCCCCCTTGCAACACATGCTAATTTAAATGTATCATGCACAACATTATCGACCGTGCGTAAAGACCGAAACGACTTTGGTCCTTTGACAACAGTTAGTAACAAACGCAGATAAAATCTTTCACCACAATTAGGACTGGCAAAGTACATTCTACCAATTGCATATCCTCTTTCTCTTGATTTCCATCTCTTTTCTGACTTGAGCCATACAAAATGCTGTGGAAATTCTTGATAAGTGAATGGACATTCATCTTCACTGGCAGCACAATATGCAAAGAAGCCAGTAAGAGTTGACATTTGTTGACCAGCTCTAGATTGAATCGTTTCTAATGACTCTTCTGGGTTAAAAACAACGCGATGCATTCCAGGTAAATGAAGTGCCAATCGTACAACTGTTGGTATCTCTGCATGCAAAGGATGACCAAATATTCGCCAAGCAGCTTCTGGAGGTCCAATATACCTTGCATCGAGATATTGTTGAATCTCATTTATCGATCCCAACACCATCGTTGTACGATCATAACCCTTGTAAATGTACTTATGTATATACTTGACACATCTCATTCCGGCGCATACTTCCACATTTATATGACAGTTGAAAAGTTTAGAAAGATATGCATTGTATGGTACGACATCCCTGTTATCAACTTCTTGCCCCCTCACAGTATGTACTTGGCCATTATTGCGACGACGTAGATAGGGTATCCATCTTGATCCATAGTTGTTGTTTCTGTGAAAGCTCGAGGGTATCTCTTACTGCATCTACCATTTTCCATACATGGTGCATGGATTTCGAGCACCACATGGTCCATGTACCATACAACATTTGACAGTTTCAAAAAGCATAGGATCATCTTTTGGGTCTGGAAATTCTGCACAGACCAATTTGTCTACTTGAGCACATGTCCGAATTTTGTCTGGACCCTTAAGAAATAAAAGTGCATGCATATGGGGGAGGCCTCGTTTTTAAATTCAATTGTAAAAACATGTGCAACTTTATTTCCAAACACTTTATTTGCTTCTATCTCCTTCATCAAACATTTTCTCTTCAACTCAAAAACACGGGCAATTAAATCAGGACGATCAATAGGTTTTTGATGTGATAATAATGCTGAAGTAATTTCTGGCCAATTAGGGTTTGCAGTCATGGTAAGAAAAATATCTGGGTGTTGGTTGTATCGCGTGATAGCCATTGAATCTTGAAAGATTTCAAACATATGTCTAGGACTACCAGTAAATGAAGATGGCAAAACAAACCTTTGACCAATTTGACCAGGTCGCACATAATCTGGATCAATATCTGACAACTCTT
The DNA here is from genome assembly GCA_030407325.1 of Camellia japonica. NCBI lineage: Eukaryota > Viridiplantae > Streptophyta > Magnoliopsida > Ericales > Theaceae > Camellia > Camellia japonica. Next base: position 53,484 of record JAPPVO010006274.1, on the reverse strand, counting down.
GGTAAAGCTCAACCCGAAGTTTCCCTTGATTAAGCTTGTAGTATGTCAATCGATTTTGCTCAGTTGTGGCCCAAGCATCTACCAAAAACTCTTGAAATAGTTTCCCACCTCTCAAAATAGTTGAATACTCTGTGGGTCGTTCAAACAAATGATAACTATAAAAATCCATTTGAGTAAGTCGATCAGTTGAAGGTCGATCATATTGAACATTCCATAATTTCAACTCAGGTTCCCATCCAAGCTCACCATAAGGAAATAATAGAACATAATATAATGGCAAGTATGCTGGGTGACATTCATTAATTTGCATCAACTCATTATTTCCTTGGAAATGCAAGATAATATCTCTCATTCCACTTACCTCTGTTCCATCACCTGGTATTACAATCGCAATCTCATCTGCAGTTGGTAAGTTATACCGACGTCGATCAATTGTTGAATTGTAATGAAGATGAGCAGGTAGATTGTGTCCTGCCGCATCTAATTGATGTAAAATGGCATGAGCCTGGCAAAATGTAGCTACAAATGCATTGACTTGCAACAAACTATCCTGAATAGTTTTGAGCACATCCCTTCTCAAGTTAGGATTTCTACGATTACGAATTTCTAACACTGAATCAGGGTCATAGATATACAGTTGAGCATAACTCGCATCCTGCCCTGGTTGTGGTTGTAGTGATCCTGTTCGATGTCGTAATTCCCCATGAATTGTGAATGATGTAGGACCCCTTCCACTGAGTACTCTAGGATCCAATGTAGCACCAAGACTCGTAAAAGCATTGGCTGCATTGTACAATCGAGTATAACTTCGAAAGGATTTTGATTGATCATTATTCCCATCATACAACGCTTGAAGTGATGGAGGAGGTGTAATAAGTAAAGGTAGCCTAATCTTCCCTTCCAAATAGCAAGTTCCGAATAAGGGACGCTTTATAGATGATTTGGTCAATTTTTCATCCATCCAATGTAAGGCTGAACAATAAGGACATAATACGTCCATCTTGCCAAGATAATGGCGGAAAGAATTGTTGTGTGCTCGGGCATCAATTGATGTACTTATAGGCATATCTTCTAATTCATCATCAGTACATAGATCTTCTTGAAGAAATTGATTTATAGAAGTAGACCTACGAATATTTGTGTATAAATAAAATTCCATAAAACAAAATAGTAATGTTGGCTACATATTTTGTAAAAGCCAGTTACAATTCGACACATGGCAGAATAAGGGCATTGTGGGGGAGCTTATTCGAGTCTTCAGTCCTGATCGTACACGTGGCAATTAATGTTGGTTCTCACGAGATCTGAGTAGTACTAGATCAGTAAAGAGATGCAAGGTGACGTGGCTTCAACGGTTACTCATATTCAAATTCAAATACATGAGGGAAGCTCAACTGCAAGTGATGGCATAGTGGAACTACTTATAAGGCAACATAATCAGCGATCATGGAGGAGCAGTTCGACGGTTTGAAGTGCAGTTCGAAGGTCATCCTTGACAAGTATAAATAGCAGGGAAACCCCAGAAAAAACCCCCAGACTCAGATCCAACAAACCAGTCATTTACTTCATTTTCTTTTCCAGTCTTTACATTTCCTGCACTTTAAATATCCATTCTTTACATTCCTGCACCTTAAATTCTCGCACTGTACTTCATTCATAGGAGTAGTTTCAAGTAGATTGTCAATGTAAACCTCAACGAGGCTGAGTTTGGACCATTGTAAGTTTTCATTTTAATGAAATACTTCAGTTACTTGTCATTTCACTGTTATTTTGCTTAATTTCTCCTTAGTCAAGCCACCAGTAAAAATCCTCTTCATTGAGGCTGAGAGAACTAAAATACAATCGTCTGATAATTGGTTGGCAATTATAATTTCTGTAAGGACTGATTGATCCTTGCTGGCACGCTCGCATTTACAAAAATACCCTTCGAAAGCCAAAAAGCCAACAAGTAAGAATATGTATTTCAAGATTAGACATAGTAGTTTACCGATTCCTTTGTGGAGGTAAAGATGTGCTTGGCATAGAAAACGAACATGTAGAATGATGGGCAACCATTGTTCATTTTTGTGCCAATTGAGAATCTTCAGTTATTGTTTCCTATTCCAGGCAAGCGCGATTGCGACGATTTGGTGCAAAAGAAGGGTGTATTGGTTGAATACATTCTTCTGATCCTTCTTGTTCTCGTTGCGAGCATTGAAAGTATGACTTTTCATTTTTTTCACGCCTCTTATCGTGCACGTTGGGCCAATGCAGCTTTTGATATTACATTATCATTTTGTGCCTAAAATGAAAATATTTTGTCCCTAAAATGAAAATATTTTGTCATTGGTGCAAAATATGTGAATATTTTGTACTTAACATGAAATATCTTCTTGTTTATTTTGTTTCTCTTAATTTTGTTTTATATTTTATTTGTATTATACCTTTAATAGTGTTATCTGTATTTATTTCTTTCTTTATGCATTTTGTTTTTTATCAAAAAAAAAAATAAAAAAGAAGAAATAAAACTCTATCTTATTTAGTTTATTCTTTTATTACATAGTTTGTCTTTATTTCTTCATTTTTTTTTTCTTATTCTTTTCACATGTTACATTATAAATGCACATGTATCTATACTAAATAAAAATAAATAAATTTGGAAAACACATATAAATAATAGCAAATTATAGGAAAATATATTACAATCATTCTACGGGCAGAAATATAAAGCAACAAATTCACATAGTTTTGCTTCATATTTTTAAAAGGAATATATACCACTTGACATGCATTTGTCATTTTCTTGCCAAAAGGAGTCACCTTTTCTTTTCCCTTAGACATTGGGCTAACCTTTTCTTTTTCTTTTGCCTAACAAATATAAATAAAATATTGAAAAGATTTAAAAAAATCGTATATAAATAAACATACATACAATGTTTTACTTGATTTTGTACTTACCGCACGAACACGAATAACATTAAGGTCATGCTCATCACGGATGACCACACCAACATTTCTAGATGGGATTGTAGGAGCAGGCCTACCAAAATGGATTGTGAATAAATTAAAATCTGTATAATAAAGTGGTAATAGTAAGAGTATATATTTCAAGAATTAACTGAGTTGTTACCAATTGGGTGTTACAAAAGGTTGTCTTGGGTTAATACATTCATTTGATCTCTCTCGTTCTCGTCGCATGCGTTGTCCTAATTGGTATGCATAACATGAGTTTTGATTTTTTTCACGTTCTCGTCGTGCATGTTGAGCCAATGCAGTTTTTGATAACACATTATCATTGTGTGCCTAAAATGAGAATATTATATAATTAGATGCATAAAATATGAAGATTGTCCCATCTCTTGCTTCCCTTTTATCATGTATTTGTTCTCAAAAGTTTAATTAACTTTTCTTCTTCACTCGGTGAGTTGTTAGTCACATAAGAACCAATGCGTGTATTGATAAAATTTAAAAATGGAGGAAAAAAACTCATGGAATTTCACCAAATGCTAAAAAGACACTATCCATCTAGTGTATACCAGTGCCTAAAGGCACGGTGTAAATAATATTGGTACACATATTCTACAAAAATCAATTAACATAAATTATTAATATTGGTATCACATCCTTTACAAAAAAATTAATTCAAAATGATAATAATTTCATTGCTACATAAATCAATTCAAGACGATAATAATTTCACTGCAATATAAAACTCCACACATAAGGCTTCCTCCACCATCTACAGCAACACCACCGTCGGCCGTGACTTCAGCAAGTATCGTACGATGGCGGTTCATTTAAGTTAAAATGTAATTTATCAAATTCATTGCTAAAAGCTTAAGTTAAAATATTAATTCATATTTGAATTTTTTATAGAATTTCACCATCTAAAAAAAGTATAGAATTTAAAATCACCGTATGTTAACACATTTTTAAAATTTTAAAATGTGGTTTGAGTTGAATCATATATAAACTTTAATGTATTTATGAGAAAAATCTATATATATATCTATAATGTATTTAAACAATGTCACCTCAAACATTTTTTTCAGTCGTATGTCTTTAAATATTTTTTTGATTAAAATAATATTAAAAGAAAAAATAAGTTAAAAATGTATTTAATCATTTTACATTTTTTTTCTCATATACATGATATCTAATTATTAAAAAATTGAACAATCTTGCTAAACATAATTATTTTAACCTACTAAAGTAACCAAAAAATTAAAATAACTTACTAAATTAACCAACCTTCCATACACCTCCTATAATTCTGCGTGGCTTTATTATTTTTTTTTAGAGACCACACTCATGTTGCTAATTACACTCATCTTTTTGTCCTACGTTGAAAAGATAAATATTAGATCATTGAGTACATACAATGTGAATATTAGTGTGTAATGTTTTCTAGTTTCCGCTTCCCTCTTCGTTCTTCGTGTTCTTTCTGTTATATTATAAGTAAAATTAAAATTAAAATTAAAAAAAATCTATATTCTATAATTAAAAACTTCATTTCATTTTTCGTTTTCTTCTCTTATATGTTTATTATGCTATGTTGTAACTGCAACATGTGTTCAAATTAATGTTCAGACAAATGCATTAACATGTTGTACAAATGCTTACTTTAACATGGTTTAGAAAAATATTTTACAATTAGTGAAAACAATTGAATAAATATTTTAAAAACAATAACTCATAAAAATATACATAAAAAAGAGTATATGACACCATGCAATTCTAAAAAAAATCTATATATAAAAAAAAAATATTCGAAAAACAAACTTTTTTAAAATGTTGAGAAACCATACTATGGGATTTGCATGTTCCTTTTCTTTGCCAGAAGGGATAGCATTTTCTGTCTCCTTTGATATTGCTTTGTTGTTTTCCTTTTCCTTTCCCCAAAAAAAATAAGTAGAATATATAATTCAAATATATTTTTAAAATGATAAGAAAATGCATGCAAATATAAGTTACTTGTAGGCTTACCTCACGAATGCGAATAGTATTAAGGTCACGCTCATTGCGGATAACAACATTAACATTTCTTTCTTCAAGAAATTGAATCTATATATACAAAAACTTTAGAGTGATAAATAAAATTTTGTACACATAAATGAGAAAAAAAAAATCATTTATTTCTTGATATTACCGTTCGACGTAAGTCTTCATCCACCTATAAAGTATGAGGGAAAAAGCATTTATTAGAAGAAAATTAAATATGATAAGTTTAAAATAAATAAACAAATAGGCCTTACATTATAAGAGAGGTATTTAAATTTCTATGGAGGGAGAAAAAAAAAATAAAAATAAAAAGAAAGAAAAATAAAAGAACACTTACTTGACCGAAAATAGTGATATTGTCCATAACTATTGTACTTCAACCTGAAATGTTTGGTTATATAATTATGGTTGTTTGATGATGTATTTTAACAATCACATTAAAATGATAAAATTAAAATCAACCCTAACAACATGAAGAGTATTAAAATGGGAACACAACAATTGTCCAAATTTGAACTCTTCTATTCCCCAACTGACTTCAATTTTATAGTGTTGAAATTAAATTTAAATTTATCATTATCATTTAGAAAGGCCAAACATAAATGTATACCACAAAAAAAAAAAAAGTTTAATCAGCAATTTATACTAACTCTCAAGTAAAACTAACCCAACACATTGAAAAATACAATGGAACATTTCCAAAAAAAAAAAAAAAATGGAACAAAACCCCAAATTCATAATGCAAAATGAAAAGAATACAATCGATTGAGGTGCCTTTGGAAGGCATATATAGTTAGAAAGAAAACTGGCTATACAGTGTGTTCACTACTACAAATATAGATAAAGATCACACTTTTTTTGTGTGATGTGTGTTTTTTAATCACACTTTTTAAGTTTTATTGAAGTGTGATCTTTGAGAGTGTCATTTTTAATCACACTTTTTAAGTGTCATTAAAAAATGATTCATCACATCTTTTAAATGTGATTAAAAACATTTAGACCACATCTTTTAAGTGTGATTAAAAACATTTAGATCACATCTTTCAAGTGTGATCTAAAAATCTTTTAAGTGTGATTAAAAATATTTAGATCACATCTTTTAAGTGTGATTAATAACATTTAGATCACATCTTTTAAGTGTGATTAATAATTAATAAAACATGTGATAAAAAAAAAAATTCGACATATTTAAAAAATAATCAATATTATTTTTATACGCGCATTTGAAGAATGTAATACTCAATATATACTATATTTTGAATCACAACCATATATTGAATGGAATAACGTCATATATTTCATAAATGAAAGTTAAATGTTCAAAAGTATATACAAAGGAATTAAAAAAAAAAATTAACTGTGATTACATATATTAAAAAATAAAAAAAACTAAATTCTTAAATTCTTTGACCATATTTTGCATCTCTCCAAAAAATTTCTGACCTGAAAAATAAAAACACAAATTAATTCAAAAACCGCTAGAATCAAAAAATACAATCAAAAAATACATTATGAAAATAGAATAAATCTAAAGAATCATATAACATAACTCAAGGAAAGAGGAGTCGGAAAGAAATATATATATATATAACCACTTCATTTTTAGGAATTAATCATGGCTAATGCTACTAATTCTAAGTCCCAAACATAATGGAGAGTACATCTAGAATTTCAAAGAGCAACTGCTCAATCACTTCAATAATACAAGTCAAATAATTGAAAATGCAACTTAATATGTTTAAATTCTATCATGATTAAAATGTATATGTTTTAATTACAATGGCAATTCATGATCAAATATTTGCAATATAAAACATATGCATGAAATGACACTCACTTTTCATATAGACCCTTAATTTGTCCTTCCAGATCTTCATTGAGAACCAGACTTTTCCTTCTATTAGATACCCCTTCAAACGCATGTTCAAAATGTTCCTCATTGCAACAGATAGAAGCAATGAAAATAAGTTTTTAAACCAAGAGATGGAAGTGATAAAGCATTTTCAAGAGTTGTAAATCTGAACACTACCTATCAGAATTTTCCTTGCTCTAGATTTTGTCATTTGAAATTGATGTGATGTTTTCCTTCTTTTCCCCATTACTTTGCTTGATTCTATTTGATTCTATTCAGCATTTTACTGGTTGATGAAGTTAAGCAAAATAAAGGGCCATTATTTTGTTCATTGATGAGTTGCAGACTCTGGCACAATGTAACAAGGAATTTCTGCTTAATTTCTGTTTAATCTCCCATTTATCAGTCAAAGTTCTTACCAAAAAAAAAACTTTAAAAAGCAACAAAATACAGAAATGAAAATTAAATTCACATAAAAGAGAAAGATTCAGTAGAAGTTATGAAGATAAACCTCATCTTGACAATTATCAATAATCTTTTTGATCCTCAAGACCTCCCCAAAAATCTGACTCTCTTCTTCAATATCATCAGTCAATGCCTCAGCTTCTCCATAGCTGTAATTGCTCACTTGGTTGATATTGAATCTTATCATATGCTTCTCCATAGCTATAATAGGTTCGAAAATAACCCAGAAATCAGAATTTTTTCTAGGGGAATCTATGCTGTAATTCCAGGAATACTATGCCAAAGAAATAGTGAAATACAGGGAAGGAAAATAAACTCTCAGGATTCCAGCATTGTTTCTAACGCTTCAAGAATTAATTACACACAATTGAGTAATTGATGCTGAACCTAAAGGTTTTGCATATGGATAAACCTAAATGCCGACAAGCATATGCTAGATAAGGAAAACTGAAGACATATATAGACAAAATGCACAATTCAACATCCGGACCTAAAAGCAGATCAGGGTATAAGTAAATAATTCCTCAATTTTTTTTTAATTTTTTACATCTACCTTCCGTTTGAGAGCAGCTAGGCTCTTGGTGTGCATCAGAGACTGTGGGATGACCCCATTTGAAGGAGGAAGTCCAATCAGTCCACAAAGAAAAGTCTGATAATACATAAATTAGAAGAAAACATAAGCTCTAGGTAAAGCAAATCAGATAAGAACAACTACTAGGAATAGAAGTCCTATAGCGACCCCGGTCTTTTCCCATTCGGTTGTTGTATCCGGCCTTATGTTCCGTAGATCCTGTTGTTATAGTATTGTTGTTGCTGTCCTCTAAATTCCTTATTCATGAGTTATTGGATGTATTGGGCAGGTTTGTTACAGGTGGGTTGGGTTAGAAACCAAGTGTTGCTGTCCAGATTTCTGGACCGTCGCTCGAGCGAGGAGTTGGTCGCTCGAGCGAGCTCGTGTTTTGGTCCTTCGATCGAGCCAGGGTTTCTTAGCTCGAGCGAGCGACTGCGTCTAGTATAGACCTGAGAGCTGTATTTGTTGGCTCGAGCGAGCTTTCCTTCGCTCGAGAGCGAGTTTCGAGTTCTTCGCTCGAGCGAGCATCTGTCGCTCGAGCGTGCTTCTGGGTTGCAGACCTGAAGCATCGTATTGTTGGCTCGAGCGAGCTTTCCTTCGCTCGAGCGAGTTTCTTTGTGTCTGGTCGCTCGAGCGACCACTTCTTCGCTCGAGCGAGCCTGTTTTATTTAAATAGGCAAGCAACGGTTTTTAAAACATTTTTTCAGCACCTTTTTGATTTCAGAACCCTAGGGACGTTTTCTCTCTCCTTTCCACTCACCTTCTCTCTTAGGTTTGATCTATTTAGAGTGTGTTTATAACCTAGGTTCTTTATTAAAAAGGTATGTGAGTCAAGGGCTCCGTTTTAATCTGAACATTTCCGGTTTGGAGCACTTTGGATTTTGGGTGGTCATCTCCATCTTCTCCATTTGAGTTGTTTTCTTCGAGGTAGGGATTTCCTACTCTATCTTATAAGTTTTGTTCTAAGTTGTGGTATTTTGATATGTTGGGGGTATTTTGGTAATTTGGGAAAAATCCTAGTTGTTTTAATGATTAATTTGTATAATTAATTTAAGGAGAATTGAAGAATTTATTGATTTAATGGTGTGTAGTTGGAATTTAAATCACTCGCCTATTGAATTGTTGTTATATTTATTTCCAGTCTAGAAATAACTGTTTGGGCTATCGGTGGAGGATAGTCGTGATTGTTGTAGACATTGCATGTGGATTAGGGATAACTGAAACTAATCACATTGGTTAAGTCATTAATTTTGACTATTGAATTAATACAGAAAATACGTGTATTGATTGAGCATTGCATTTGCATATTGTGTGGGAGGAGATAGGGGATGTACTCCACGGTTTAGGGGAAGATAGGGGATGGACCTCTAAACCGGATTTTGTTTGGGAGGAGATAGGGGATGGACTCCATTAGCATCACTATTATGTGTGCTTATTGATATTGAAGTGTTTTTACATGTTATTGATACAGCACTAAAATGTGTATCAAACGGAAGTATGAAGTGTTTTGATATGAGCCTGAGTCTCATTTGTTTGGTTGATATTGGAAGTAATGTGAATATATATATAGTTCACTGTTGTAAGTTTGGCCAGGTTCTGAGCCATATTGATAATAATGGAAAGTGAAGACATTAGTGTCATGAGACTGTATAATGATAAGATTATCTTGGTTAACCATCTATTGAATGCTATTGCTTTATTCAATGCTTATATTTGGTTTAGTACATTTCTACTACTGGGCTGTGGCTCACCCTATATGGGAACATCATTTTCAGGTCCAGGTGATAAGCTACCTCCAAGGACTTAGCTTGGAAGGATTTGGATTTTGAAGACTATCTTTAGTTATTTGTTTTTATTTGATAGTACATGTAAACATTCAAGCCTAGGGCTTTATTTGTATTTGAGTTAGAACTCATATTTGTGTCCAAGTGTTGGCTTGGAAAGATGTAAGCCCGTAGGGCATTTAATTTGATGTTACATGTAATGTTTTTATTTAGTAATACTCTGATGAATGAGATATGAATTGTTTTCTTTTAATATTGCATGTCAATGATATATATATATATTGGGTTTTTTTGAGGGCGTTACAACTTGGTATCAGAGCGTACCGGGTTTGAATACTTTGGGTACGTGGGAAGTGATTAGTATCACAATGGGTTCGTCTCGTTTGATAGAGACTTAGTGTACTGTTATATGCTTATATGATAACATGTTTATGTGATTATGTGGGTATGGAACGTAGTTTCTAGGATGTTGATTGGACCCTTGAGTTTCTAGTAGTCTTGTTGGAAAGGCACTTGATCAATGCTGCTTCCAACCGGAACTATAGTAACGCTTCGGGACTATTATCATCCAGGAATGAAATTCGTAGGTGCTTATGTGATTATGTGCTTACGTGGAATGAATTATTGTTGTCCAATGCATTAGGACGCGAGTGTTTAGCTTCGGCACATTTATTAATGTGCTAACGTCTTTGTTTCCTTTATTAGGATGTCAGGACGAGGACGAGGACGCGGTAGGCGTGGTAGGCCGGGTAGGCAGGAGGTGCCTGTGCCAGAGGAGATTCCGGCAGTACAGGAGGGAGTTGGCCAGGCCAATGTGGCCGAGCCAGTAGGCCAGCAGGCTATGGGCGCTTTAGCCCGAGAGATAGCAGGGGCATTCAGGGAGTCAGTAGGCATTCTCAGAGCTGAGAATCAGGCTCAGGTTGTTGTTGCGGATGCAGGACCTTCCTTTCTGAAGAGGGAGTTCTTCCGGTCTAATCCGGATGAATTTGTGGGTGATCCTAAAGAGCCGCTTAAGGCAGATGAATGGCTCGAACAGACAACGAAGACGTTTGAGATGCTTGGCATCGAAGACGAGGGGTTGAAAGTGACCTTGGCATCTTCCAGCTGAAGGGGGATGCGGGTCAGTGGTGGAAGTTTACAAAGGGTCGTATAGGGGTACGTGGGAGGCTTTTGTGAATGCTTTCCAGGAGAGGTTCTTATCCCAGCAGTCAGGGAGAAGCTGAGAGACCAGTTCTGCCAGCTTAAGCAGTCGAGTTCTTCAGTGGCCGAGTTTGAGGCTGCATTTACTAGCTTGTCCAGGTTTGCACCTGAGTTGGTGGCGTCTGAGGAACGCCGTTGTATTGAGTTCGAGAAGAAGTTGAGGCGTGGCCTCAAGTTGAGAGTTGGGGGAACTATGATTCGGGAGTATGGGCGTATGGTTGATGCTGCAGCCCATATGGAGATCATGATGCAAGAGGAGGAAGGGCAGAAAGGCTCCAAGAGGAGTCAGGATGGCCAGAGTGATGGTAGGAGACAGAAGGGTTTTAACCCTCAGCAGTCTCAGGGTAGCTTTTCTAGATCGACTTTTCCTGTGCCGAGTGCTAGTTCGGGAAAGGCAGCCAGGGAGACATTACCTGTTTCAAGTGTGGCCAGCTGGGCCACAAGTCTCCAGTTTGTCCTCAGAGGGGAGGAGTACAGAGAGCAGCATCATCTTCTTCGGCTCGATCTCAGAGCCAGAGTCAGGGTAGAGGCCAGCCTCTCTTGTTTTCAGTGCGGTCAGGCAGGGCACATGAAGAGGTATTGCCCGCAGTTGGGTGGCACACCTGGTGCATCTGGTTTGAGGCAGACTCAGGGTCAGCAGCCAGCTCAGTCGGGTCAGGCCTCGAGGGCCAATCAGGGGGCTTCATCGTCCCAGTCTGTGCAGCAGTCTTATGCTCCTAGGGGTGAGCAGGTTGATCAGAGACCATCTGGGCGCGTGTATGCTGTTACCGCGCAGGATCTTGTACCGGCTCCATCTGTTGTGAGAGGTACCTTCTTGTTTTGCAATTCGGTTGCTAGTGTTTTGATTGATACGGGTGCATCTCATTCCTTTGTGTCTGCTGCATTTGCATCTGTTTTGGAGTTGGAGTTAGCACAGTTAGCATCTCCTATTTGTGTAGTGTCACCTCTTGGGGGAATTGATCTTGAAACAAGGTGTTAGGGGTTGTGATATAGAGGTCGACTATCATAGACTTCCGTTTCCTTTTGTAGTTATGCCCATGAAGGGCTTTGATGTTATTCTGGTTATCGTCATACCGGGCAGTTATCGATTGCTACCGCCAGAGGGTCACTTGTTGTACCGTGGGCGGAGAGTGTTTTCATTTTCTGGGGGACCGGGTTGGTAGTGTTTTGCCACCGGGGTATGATCCGCGAGGGCGGAGTGAGCTTAGTGGTCTACTTGCTAGCTTTGAGAGTGGTGAGTGTGATGAGACCCAGACTGTGTTGCCAAGGGTGGTTTGTGAGTACTCGGACGTCTTTCCCGAGGATCTTGTTGGTTTGCCACCGCATCGAGAGATTGAGTTCTCTATTGACCTAGTGCCCGGCACGGCGCCAATTTCTATGGCACCTTATCGTTTTGCCCCAGCCGAGTTAGTTGAGTTGAAGATTCAGCTCCAGGAGTTGCTAGATAAGGGCTATATCCGTCCTAGTGTTTCGCCGTGGGGAGCACCGGCCCTCTTTGTTAAAAAGAAAGGTGGTGCTTTGAGACTTTGTATAGATTACCGGAAATTGAATCGGGCTACGGTTAAGAATAAGTACCCTATGCCTCGTATAGATGATCTGTTCGACCAGTTGAAGGGTTCCCGTTGTTTCTCTAAGATAGATTTGAGATCGGGTTACCACCAGTTGAGGGTCAGGGAGGAGGATATTCCGAAGACGGCATTCCGTACGCGGTATGGCCACTATGAGTTTTTGGTGATGCCATTTGGGCTCACCAATGCACCGGCAGTGTTTATGGATTTGATGAACCGGATATTCCGGGAATTCTTAGATCGTTTTGTAGTCGTCTTCGTGGACGACATCCTTATCTATTCACCTTCGGAGGAGGAGCACAAGGAACACTTGAGAGTGGTGCTTGAGTTACTTAGAGCCCATAAGCTTTATGCTAAGTTTGGGAAGTGTGAGTTCTGGCTAGAAGAGGTCAAGTTCTTAGGCCATGTAGTTTCTGGGGAAGGAGTGTCTGTGTTGATACATCCAAGACTGAGGCAGTGCAAGATTGGGCACAGCCTAAGAGTGTGTTTGAGATCCGCAGTTTTCTGGGATTAGCTGGGTATTATCGCGGTTTGTGAAGGATTTCTCCAGGTTAGCTTCGCCTTTGACTAGATTGACTCGGAAGGGAGTCAAATTTGTATGGAGTGAGACTTGTGAAAAGTCGTTTCAGGAGTTGAAAGTTAGACTGACCACCGCTCCAGTCTTGATTATTCCGGAGAGAGGGTTGGGTTATGCAGTCTATTGTGACGCTCACGAGAGGGTCTGGGTTGTGTGTTGATGCAAGAGGGGAAAGTGGTTGCCTATGGCTCACGTCAGTTGAAAATTCACGAGAAGAATTACCCTACGCATGATTTAGAGTTAGCAGCTGTGATATTTGCCTTGAAGATTTGGAGGCATTATCTTTACGGTGAGAGGTTCGAGGTATTCTCGGATCATAAGAGTCTGAAATATCTGTTCACACAGAAAGACTTGAACTTGAGGCAGAGGAGGTGGATGGAGTTCATTGGGATTATGACTTCGAGTTGCATTATCATCCGGGGAAGGCCAATGTGGTGGCCGACGCCCTTAGCAGGAAATCTGTTGGTGACATAGCTAGTATAGCCATCCGGAGTGGGAGATGTTGGGTGCACTTGGAGTTTGATTTGCTTCTGGGCGAATCCGTTGAGGCTGCGGCCTTGTTTTCTGTTGTTGCGCAGCCTACACTTGTGACTCGAGTGTTAGAGGCTCAGAGGGGTGACCTTGAGGTAGAATCCCTCCGAGAGAAGATCTCCAGTGGGAAGGTTGAGAAGGGTTTGACGGTGTATCCCGACCTGAGTGTGAGATACCGAGACCGTTGTTTGTGCCGGAGTCTTGCCGAGAGGAAGTACTCCGAGAGTTTCATCATTCACGCCTTGCGGTGCATCCGGGAGGCACTAAGATGTATCGGGATTTGGGTCGCCAGTTTTGGTGGCGGGGTATGAAGAGAGATGTGGCAGCTTTCGTGTCTAAGTGCCTTACTTGTCAGCAAGTGAAGGCCGAACATCAGAGGCCAGCGGGTTTGTTGCAACCCTTGCCTATTGCCGAGTGGAAGTGGGAGCATGTCACTATGGACTTCGTTGTGGTCTTCCGAGGACTCAGCGGGGTAGTGATGCTATTTGGGTGGTTGTAGACCGGTTGACTAAGTCGGCGCACTTCATTCCTATGCGCGTGAGAGATTCGGTAGATCATCTTGCCGACTTGTACATTCGGGACATAGTGAGGTTGCACGGGGTCCCAGTGACGATCGTCTCAGATAGAGATCCTCGTTTTACTGCTAGGTTGTGGCAGAGTTTGCAGAGTGCCTTAGGCACTAAGTTGACCTTTAGCACGGCTTATCATCCTCAGACTGACGGGCAGTCCGAGCGTACTATTCAGATCCTTGAGGATATGCTTCGGGGTTGTGTTCTTGATTTCAGTGGGTCGTGGGAGAGGCACTTGCCTTTGGTGGAGTTTGCCTACAACAACAGTTTCCAGTCTAGTATCGGTATGGCACCGTTTGAGGCCTTGTATGGCCGACCGTGTAGGTCTCCTTTGTTGGGCCGAGGTGGGTGATGCGCCTTTGTTGGGTCCGGAGTTGGTGAGGGAAACGACGGAGAAAGTTGAGCTTATCCGTAAGAGGCTTGTTACAGCCCAGAGTCGTCAGAAATCTTATGCCGACCGTAGGAGGAGACCTTTGGTGTTTGAGGTAGGTGATCATGTCTTTCTGAAATATCACCTAGGCGGGGATTGATGAGGTTTGGGAAGAGCGGGAAGTTGTCCCCTCGGTTTATTGGTCCTTTTGAGATCCTTGAGAGGATTGGCGAGGCTGCCTATCGTTTAGCTTTGCCACCGCAGTTATCCGGAGTTCATGACGTGTTTCATGTGAGTATGCTTCGGAAGTATGAGCCGGATCCATCACATGTGTTGGATTGGACCGATTTAGAAGTTGACGAGGATGTCTCGTACGAGGAGAGACCGGTTCGGGTTTTGGATAGGCGGGATCAAGTTTTGCGAGGCAAGACCATCCCTTTGGTAAAGGTTCTGTGGAAACATCACGGGGTGGAGGAAGCCACTTGGGAACGTGAGTTGGAAGTCCGCGAGAAATATCCGGACATGTTTATTGATTTGTAATCTTGTATTTAGATTTTGTAATATTGTTGAACTTAAGAGCTTTATATATGTCTTAAGTTGGAAAACATTGAGAATGTTTTGGTTTAATGATAGTGTTTTGAAACTTGCCTCATAATGGAAGTGGAATGTAACATTTATATGTTGAATGGTCATAAATATCATGGAATTGAATATGATATGAAAATGGGAATCATGTATATGGAAATTGTTAAAATTGAAAGAAATGCATGTTGATAATGCAGTTAAATATATATTGTTTTATTATTGTGAGATGCCTCTTGATAAGAGATGAAATGACCGGTATTGGTCAAGTTGTTTATTATTGTAATATAATATGTTGGAATTGAGAAAAACCTGTTTTCGAAAACTTATGCTTAATTTCGGGGACGAAATTCTTTTAAGGGGGGGAGGTTATAGCGACCCCGGTCTTTTCCCATTCGGTTGTTGTATCCGGACTTATGTTCCGTAGATCCTGTTGTTATATATTGTTGTTGTGTCCTAAATTCCTTATTTGAGTTATTGGATGTATTGGGCAGGTTTGTTACAGGTGGGTTGGGTTAGAAACCAAGTGTTGCTGTCCAGATTTTGGACCGTCGCTCGAGCGAGGAGTTGGTCGCTCGAGCGAGCTCTTGTTTTGGTCCTTCGCTCGAGCCAGGGTTTCTTCGCTCGAGCGAGCGATTGCGTCTAGTATAGACCTGAGAGCTGTATTTGTTGGCTCGAGCGAGCTTTCCTTCGCTCGAGCGAGTTTCGAGTTCTTCGCTCGAGCGAGCATTCTGTCGCTCGAGCGTGCTTCTGGGTTGCAGACCTGAAGCATCGATTGTTGGCTCGAGCGAGCTTTCTTCGCTCGAGCGAGTATTCTTTGTGTCTGGTCGCTCGAGCGACCACTTCTTCGCTCGAGCGAGCCTGTTTTATTTAAATAGGCAGCAGCGGTTTTTAAAACATTTTTTCACCTTTTTTATTTCAGAACCCTAGGACGTTTCTCTCTCCTTCCACTCACCTTCTCTCTTAGGTTTGATCTATTTAGAGTGTGTTTCTACCCTAGGTTCTTTATTAAAAAGATAGTGTGAGTCAGGGCTCCGTTTTAATCTGAACATTTGGGTTTGGAGCACTTTGGATTTTGGGTGGTCATCTCCATCTTCTCCATTTGAGTTGTTTTCTTCGAGGTAGGGATTTCCTACTCCATCTTATAAGTTTTGTTCTAAGTTTTGGTATTTTGATATGTTGGGGGTATTTTGGTAATTTTGGGAAAAACCCTAGTTGTTTTAATGAATTAATTTGTATAATTAATTTAAGGAGAATTGAGGAATTTATTGATTTAATGGTGTAGTTGGATAATTTAAATCACTCGCCTATTGAATTGTTGATATATTTATTTCCAGTCTAGAAATAACTGTTTTGGGCTATCGGTGGAGGATAGTCGTGATTGTTGTAGACATTGCATGTGGATTAGGGATAACTGAAACTAATCACATTGGTTAAGTCATTAATTTTGACTATTGAATTAATACAGAAAATACGTGTATTGATTGAGCATTGCATTTGCATATTGTGTGGGAGGAGATAGGGGATGTACTCCACGGTTTAGGGGAAGATAGGGGATGGACCTCTAAACCGGATTTTGTTTGGGAGGAGATAGGGGATGGACTCCATTAGCATCACTATTATGTGTGCTTATTGATATTGAAGTGTTTTTACATGTTATTGATACAGCACTAAAATGTGTATCAAACGGAAGTATGAAGTGTTTTGATATGAGCCTGAGTCTCATTTGTTTGGTTGATATTGGAAGTAATGTGAATATGATATATATATTCACTGTTGTAAGTTTGGCCAGGTTCTGAGCCATATTGATAATAATGGAAACGTGTCATAGACATTAGTGTCATGAGACTGTATAATGATATAATTGATTATCTTGGTTAACCATCTATTGAATGCTATTGCTTTATTCAATGCTTATATTTGGTTTAGTACATTTCTACTGGGCTGTGGCTCACCCTATATGGGAACATCATTTTCAGGTCCAGGTGATAAGCTACCTCCAAGGACTTAGCTTGGAAGGATTTGGATTTTGAAGACTATCTTTAGTTATTTGTTTTTATTTGATAGTACATGTAAACATTCAAGCCTAGGGCTTTATTTGTATTTGAGTTAGAACTCATATCTTGTGTCCAAGTGTTGGCTTGGAAAGATGTAAGCCCGTAGGGCATTTAATTTGATGTTACATGTAATGTTTTTATTTAGTAATACTCTGATGAATGAGATAACGAATTGTTTTTTTTAATATTGCATGTCAATGATATATATATAATGGGTTATTTTGAGGACGTTACAAGTCCAATTGTATATACCATGAATCCCAACAAGATGATGTCATAATGGTAAGCAGAAGGATTCTTGAGATTGAACTCTTTTTGTTGCGCCATCTGTGAAGCAACACTGTGGTCAAAGAAGTAAAGCCCTGCTATCATTACAGCTGGAATAAAGGCAGCAAAGATGTAAGCGAGAGGAACTTTGGCCATATCCTGCAGTTATGGTGTAAAAACAATCATCCAATGTACAAAATGTTCGGAATGAATAGATAACATTTGGTTAAAGATATAGACTAAAAGGGGACTTGATGGACAGTCATAGATTGGTTGGAAGTTCATGAAGGCCATTATTAGATTTGGATTGGTGGCATTATTCTCCATTAGGCCTACACTATAGGCTATAGAGCTTTACCTTGATAACAGTCCAATGGTACAAAGATGCAGATACCCAAGGAAAAAGGCTAAAGAGCCTCACAAGGATGCAGATTCACAGAATAATAATAATAATAACAATAGAAGCAAAACCAAAAGCCTCACAAATTGTAAGACTAAAGTTTTGATAAGAAATGAAGAAAAAAAAAATTGCAACCTTGGAACGACCAAAACCCCAGATGAAAAACAACATTACCTGCATATAAACTCAAGTTAAAATATCAAATAGTATGTAAAGCCCCAGAGGCAGCATTTCAAATTATGCAATTAGCTTTCCAACAACTTCAAACAGACAAAGCACCTTGTTTTATTTGTGAACTCTTGGATGAGTATGTCCAATCAAGAGAATTCAAGACAGTTAATAGGTCTAGCAATTGATTATGTTTTTAAATTTTACATTAAAACAACAACTTAAGATCTTTAAAAAAATAAAAAAATAAAAACTACTTCTACCACACTCTTCCAAGGAATTCTGCAAATTCTTTGAAATTTTAGAGTTTATCACAGATCAAAGGATAAAAAATTTAATCCTACATGACAAAATTTTCAGAACAGTGTAATTATATAAATCATTGTGTTTTATGATTTGTAACAGGTTCAGAGTATCTAAAATATCCACATACCATAACATATCTTGGGGATCCACCTGCCAAGAAAACAAATATTCAAATGTCATTTAACCAAGTTAAGAGATAATTCTAGTTTCTAAAAGAAATAAAAATTCCAAAACCATTGAAAAATGAATTTATAATGAGTCATAACACGCGACTAAAATTATGAGCATAATGCTTGAAGATGATGTTCCTCATATAATCATTTAAACTAAAAATTCCAGTAACCTGATCAACCAATCACTTTGAAGGCAATTAGTTGTAAACAAGTAAAGCTACCTGAAGATCATTGCAAAGGAGTGTGATGCCATCAGCCAAAATCATGTCAACATATGGACTGCGCAAACCCACAATAATTTCAAAACAACAATACAAAGCAATCACACTTCTCTGAAAAATAAATAAAGATCGACCGTACAAACAACCTTGGAGTTGTAGAAACATTATGTTAATAAATTTGATGGGACAAGTCACAAGAGGATCAAGATACATTCTAAATATCAAACCTAAGACTTTGACTTCGAAGACCAACAACTCTCTCAAACCCTTATTTACATTCTAAAAGTTAACTCTTAATCAAGATACTATTCACCTGCATATCCTGAAGATCAAAATTAGATATATTACTCTTGTATACCATAATCTCCTCGAGTTTTCATCATTTCAAGAACATCAAAAAAATTTGATGAATCTTGGAAAATTTGATTCAATGCAAACGCATTGTGCTTAGTTGGTGTTACTAGTGAAAAAGAAGATGCAGAGTCAGGAATTATTCATCGTAAGATATCTAAAGAGTTGTGGGTGTTGATATTGTTCCTACAGATCTACAAGGGCGACTTTCTCTTCTAGAGCCTTTTACTAACTTAATTTGTCTTGTCAAAAGTTTAAAAGAAAAAGAAATGACAAATTTTTGGATACTCGTGAAAATTAATAACATTACCAAAAGTAAATTATACTAAAATTCTTAGGAAAAAGTTCTACAGATTGCTACAAACACTTATGTCCACTAAATGGAAGAAGAAATGGAAGTATAGTGTACGCACCATCACTGAGGACCAGAACTAGATCACTGTCAATAATAGTTGGGATACGATGAGCAATAGTGCACACAGTGCAGTCCCGAAACTCTGTTCAGATGATCTTCTGGATAAGATTATCTATAGTTGAATCAACTAAAGCAGTGGCTTCATCAAGAACCAAAATTCTTGCCTATTTTAGTAAAGCCCGGCCCAGGGAAACAAGTTGCTGCTGCCCACACTCCAATTATCTCCATTCTCTAGAACTATCAATTTCAAACAAATACAATTTATCGACTGGTCTTAGACAAATGCCAAAAGGAAAGCTTCTAGATGTAATATTAATAATAGAGCTTAAATTTAATGCTCAAATATTTAGTGCAAATACCTGGTGTATCTAGCTTTTTCTCTTTCCGGCAAACAAATCCCCTAGTGAGACTTCTCAGTGTCTGTTCCAAATCAAATAGAATCACTAAGAAGGTGAGTCTTTCTGGTAATCATAACATGCCTGTACATTAAATTGGCAAAAAAGTTTGGGAATAAACACTAGAAAGCCAAACTTTAACACCAAATTTTTGGCAAGAATTTATGAAGGAACTAAGGAATTCATATTACAAAAAAATGGGATCACTTGTGATTTCAGAACAAATTTAAAATAGTTGTGGCTATACATAATATGGGATATTTCTTCTAACAGTTTATTTTATGGACTTCACTTGGTCGAACGTTATAGTTTAAGATTTTTTTTTTTCAAACTGAGAAAAATGAAGACAAAAAAGGTAAGCAAGTTGAGTTTTTGACCTGCCAAATTTCTTGATCTGAGTGCTCATGGAGGGGATCAAGGTTGCCTTAATGGTCCCTTCAAATAAGTTTGGATCTTGGGGTATAATACTTAGACGGCTACGGAGGTCATGAAGACCAATTGTTGAAATATCAATATTGTCTATAATAATTCTGCCGTCTACGGGCTCAATCAATCTGAACAATGCCTAGATCAATATTATTTGAGAGTTGGACATTATTTATTTTCTTATATTTGTTACTAAAGAAATAAATCTAGTAACCAGAATCCAAACTATTTTTCTAGGACAGGTGAGCTTTCTAGGGAAAGAACTCAAGAGAGACTTTTTAAACTCAGACACGAGTGTTGAGATGAAGCCATGTACCAAAAACCCTCCCATGGCAACCTTAAAAAGAAAAACTTGTGCACACTTTATTACAGAAAGTTTGTTGATAATGTCTTTATTTATCTAATAAGAAAAAATGTTAAAATTAGAAGTCAATTTGGGCTATGTCTCAATTGTAATTCTTTTTAAAAAATTTTAAAATAATTACTTAATTCTTTAAATTTTAAAAATAATTACTTTAAAATTTAGATGAGTGTATATGTAACAGCACACATAATTTTCTCTGTGTGATGTGTATCTGAATTGCCAAATGACTATATTTATCCATGTTTGTGTGGGAAGCTATAGACGACTTCTAGCAGATCCTCGAATTTTTTTGCCAATTTTGAGACTAAGACAGAGAAGGTGCAATAACACACAAAACACAATATAGACACCCATCCAAAGAAAATATACACCAAAAGGGATCCAAAGGTCCAACTGCACCAAGACGTAGTGCACCATGCTAGACAATTCAAAAGAGGGGTCCCTCAAAATCTTTTGCATTTGAACATGTAGAAGAACCAGCAGAGATGCCCAAACACACAAACATTAAACTAAAGTTTATTACAGCACCAAAAATTCCAAAATAAATGGTTGCTCATAACCAAGTATCATATCATCTAATATGATCAAAACAAAGTGCATTCATTTAAGAAATAATTTAATACTAAGACTTCACAGACATTACCTAAAGGCAACTACTTATAACAGGTTCTAGCACAGCCAATAGATATCACCTAGACTAGTGATGCAAATTCATCCAAAAGATGAAATGGAACCTTAGACAAATTGACAATTTTATTAGTACAGTCCATAAAAGAGGTAGGTGCGAGCAATAGGAAGCCATTTTCATGTATGTTGTGGGATGATCTAAGGGCTTCAAGGAGCTAATCATCTAAGGGAATAAGAGGGTAATGCTAGTGACTGGAAGGCACCAAGGGGATGCCAGATGGGGAAAAGATTACATCACTTTAATAAACATAAAAACAGGTGTCACATTTCATCAGCCAAAGCCAAAAGTGAAAATATCTATAAATAGCCCTCTACTGATGCCTTGAGGCAAAACACCATCTTATCTTTCACTAATTTTGATATATATGGAGGCCTCTTGTCTCTCCAACTCTCCTTTTCTAGCAGTAACATGTACCAGGCGAACCAGGGGTGGAAAAGGGACCGTGCCCATTTAAAGCTCTCAAAAGTCCTGCTAATATTCATTGTTTGCTCCTGAATATCGTTAGATTGTAAAGAGTTGACATCTAGAAAACAGAATACCAAATGGTCAATATAAAAGATTGAATCAGCATTCAAAACTAGCACAAAAATCATAAACCACTAAAAAAATCTAGAGGTTAAAGGATTTATGTCAATTAAACCAAAACAAAATTAATCATAAACCCATCAAAATTAATAAGAAATCATCAAAATACAAAATATTCTCAATATTAGTTTTAAATCCATTAAAAAAACAAAAACAAAAGGATACAAATATAAAGCAAAAATTTGTTACAGAAACAGATTGTTTAAAATATTTTTTTTTTTAAACAGAAATTGTTTCCACCAATTTGAACAGAAATTCAACATAAATTATGTAGAAATCAACAAATCTGAAGCAATTAACAGAAAGCAATCAAGTAATTTTTTTTTAAAAAAAAAGGAAAAAAAAATAGGCAATTTCAACAAATCTCAAGCAATCTAAAGCAAATAAATATGAAGAAATTGGAGGGAATAAATACCTGGGGAAGGATGGAGAGAGAGAGAGAGAGAGAGAGAGAGAAGAGGTTGATGTTTGTGAAACAAGGGGAGAGCCTCTCCTCCACTTCCATCATCGTTCTTCTTCTACCATGGGCTCCTTTGTAACCCTAAACAAACAGCTTCAATCTTCACTCTCTCATCCTTTTTGTTTCATTATCATCGTTGCTTCTCTCTTTTCCACTCACCAGGGGCAACTGAAGCGGCGGATTAGTGTGTGCGCTAGCTATGAGGTCGGTTGAAAGAGGGTTGGAGAAGAGGGAGAGAAAGGTCAATCAGTGAGCGTAGTGAGGAGAGAGAAAGGTTTAGGGTAGGAGAGTAAAGCATGTCGGTGTGAGAAGGATGAAGATGGAGAGAAATAGTCTATTGAAAGAGATAAAAATTTCTTAATTTAAGTTTCGTATTTTTCAGTTTTGGCGCTAATTAATTTTTATTTAGCGCCTTTTGTTTTTTTAGCAGCAGGTTTGATGGTTTGGTAAAGTTACGTTTTCAGTTTATATTTATAAAAAATTTATAAATTGATTTTTGGTTTATTTTTTATTTATTTTAGAAAAACATTATTATAACGCGTTTGGTTTAGACAAAATGTTTAAAAAAAATTTTAAATATAAAAAAGAGTAAGAAATGGCAAGTGGTGGGTGGTGACGAGTGGTGGCGGCGGAAGACGGTGGTGGAAAATGATGGCGAGTGGTAGTGGCGGAGAACGGTGGTGGAAAATGGTGGCAGGTGGTGGGTGATGGTGGCAGAAGACGGTGGTGGTGGCAAGTGCGGGTGGGTGGTGGTGTTGGCGGAAGATGGTGGTGGAAAGTGGTGGCAAGCGGCGGCGGAAGACGGTGGTGGAAAGCGGTGACGGTGGTGGCAGGTGAGTGGTGGATGGGGGGTGGTGGGGTGGTGGCGGGTGGTAGTGGTGGCGATGGGTGTGGGTGGGTGGGTGACGGTGACGAGGGGTGGGTGACGGTGACGAGTGGTGGGTGGTGGCGAGTGGGTGGTGGGTGGTGGTGGTGGTAGTAGTGGTGGTGTGGTGGCGGGTGGGTGGCAGGTGGCTGGTGGTGACTGGTGGCTGGTGATGGCGGATGGTAGATGGTGGTGATGGTAGCTGGTGGCAGTAGTGGTAGCGGCGGATGGATGGTGGTGGCGGTAGGTTGCAGGTGGGTGGCAGGTGGTAGGTGGTGGTGGTGTGGTAGTGGATGGTGGTGGCGGGTGGGTGGCAGGTAGGTGGGGCTGGTGGTGACGGTGGTGTGGATGGTAGTAAAGTGGTGTGGTGAGTGGTGTTGACGGATAGGTGGCGGGCAGATGGATGGTGGTAGTGGCGGTGAGTGGGGTGGTGGCGGGTGAGTGGCAGGTGGGTGATGGTGGTGGTGGTGGTGGTGGTGGTGGTGGCGGGGTGGTGTGGCGGTGAGTGGGTGGCAGGTGGCTGGTGGTGGCTGGTGGGGTGTGGTAGCAGGGGTGGTAGGTGGCGGTGGTGGTGGTGGTGGCGGGGTGGGTGGGGGCGGTGAGTGGGTGGCAGGTGGCTGGTGGTGGCGGTGGTGGTAGCAGGTGGGTGGTGAGTGGTGGTGGCAGGTGGTGGTGGAGGGTGGGTGGTGGTGGCGGCAGACGGTGGTGGAAAATTGTGGCGGGTGGTGGCTAGTGTTGGGTGGTAAAAAAAAAAAAAAACTCAAACTCAAAATGGAAACACATTTTTTGAGTTTACATTTTTTGGCTAAATTTATAAACTGAGACCACTGATTTATAAATAAAAATTTACCAAACAAGTTTTTATTTGAGTTTTTTAAATTTTGTAAATATAAATTGAAAACTGAAAACGTATTGGTTTGAGTTTTTTAAATTAAGTTTTTTAAAAATTGAGTTTTTTTATTTTTGTTTTTTTTTTTTTTTGTTTTTAATGAATATTTTTAAAATTTTAACATTTTTTTTACTTTTTTAGATGCACTTTACTTAGATGTATCTAAAAAGTAAAAAAATTGTAAAAAATATTTTTAAAAAATTAATAAATACAAAAAATACAAAAATATACTGAAATCTCGTATTTTTTTGTATTTTGGTATTTAGTGAATTTTTAAAAGGTTTTTTTTCAATTTTTTTACTTTTAGGTATATTTATGTTAGGTATGTCTAAAAATTAAAAAAATTGCTCAAAATATTAAAAAAATTCAGTAAAAACAAAAAAACACGGAAAATAAGAAAGTAGAATTTTCTGAAAAGTGTTTTTGAAAAATGATAACCAAGCAGTGTGTCGTGGAAAGTTTAATTTTTAACGGTTGGTTTTTTTCTGCGTCATAAAATATTCAACATTTTTATTTATCGGTGTACGCGTGTCATGTATAGTTGATGTATTAACGGTATGTCATATGCACGTCATAGAAAGTTTTATTATTTACGACTAACTTTGCAAGCCGTAAAAAAATCTTCGTTATTAGCATTCACGACCTACACAATAGACACGTCGTGGTTGGAAAATTATTTACGACATGCAAAAAAAGTAAGTCGTAAAAGTGAGAAACCACGGCTTGCATTTACTGTATGTCGTTGATGTGAAGCCGTAAAAACTCAGTTTTGTTGTAGTGTATGTTGGTTGGGGGTGATGAGAGAGAGGCCTCCGAAGATGGCGACCGTAAGAAACACTTTGCCCCCAACAGTATTGAATGCGCGCTCTCTCTCGCTCTCTCGCACGCCTTGTGATGAACCCTAACCTTCTACTTTCCTTTTGATTAGAAGTAGCCAAAGAGTTAAATGTATTTTGAATTTTTTTTAAAAAAAATTTGTTTTTGGTGTTGGGGTTTTTTTTTAAAAAATAAAATAAAAATAAAAATAAATTGGGAATTGTATATTTTATTTAAAAATCAATTTGGAATATTTTATACAATCACACCTCTTTAGGGAGTGTGATTAAATATATATATATATATAATCACACTTATTTAAAAAGGTGTGATTAAAAGTAGTAATGTATATATAATCACACTTTAATTAGAAGGTGTGATTAAAAAATATATAAATAATCACACTTTAATTAGAATGTGTGATTAAAAAATATATATATAATCACACTCATTTAAAAAATGTGATTAAAAAGTAGTAATGTATATATAATCACACTTTTATTAAAAAAATATATAAATAATTACACTTTAATTAGAATGTGTCATTAAAAATATATATATAATCACACTCATTTAAAAAGTGTGATTAAAAAGTAATAGTGTATATATAATCACACTTTAATTAGAATGTGTGATTAAAAATATATATATATATATATATATAATCACACTTAATTGAAAAGTGACATAAAAAATAAATATTATCACACTTAATCAAATTAAGTGTGATTAAAATATCAATCTAATTTTTTTTATCACACTTCCAATAAAAGTGAGATATTTTTTTTTTGTCAAAGTGTGATCTTTAACTATTTTTGTAGTAGTGGTTCTCAATCGATTGTATTACTTGGTGGAAGTAACACACTGGCTAACAGGAACAAACATATTGGAAGGCATATAAGAACACACTACAAAATCGATTGTGAACATGCTCTAATCAGCAGCAATGTAGGACCTATAATAGGTCCTATAACAGGGGACTATATGCCTTCCAGAACAATTAAAAACTGATCATGGGACTAAAGATATCCAATTAATTTTTTATTTTTATTTTTATAGATGATCTACTGAACGGACCTTACAATATGAACGTTTCGAATAATTAAAAGTTGCTCCTCATAACTTGAGTTTTACAAAAAAAAATTAATAAAATTGATAACTGTAAATTCGTTTTTTCAAGATCTTTCAAATAAGACTAATATTGAATATATATATTTTTTTTGGCGAAAGTAAACACTCAAAATCGCCTTCCGCAGTTTCATATGCATAGATCTAAAAACAAAACAAAATTTGTCCAAAATAGATTACCAAGTGTAAAGTTATGACATGTTAAAGATGTAATCCCACAAATGTTTGTTTTTTAAGTTTCAGGTATCTCTATCTGTCCAAATTGATGTATGTATTTTTCAATTTTGAAAACAAATAAATTAAAATATTTTAAACATATAAGTAAAAATTTATTAATTAAAATAAGTGGACATATAGGTTAAGAATATGAGAAGATATGTTAAAATAATTTGGACAAATAGGTTCAAAAAAAATTTACAAATAGAAAAAAAAAAATATTGGCATACATAAGTTAAAATAATTTGGACAGATCGGTTTAAATATGGGTATAAATAAGTTCAAAAGAGTTGCAATATACATGGCTTAAAATAATTTGTACTGATAGATTAAAATAATTTGGACAATATATTAAAATTTTTGGATAGATAAGTTCAAATATTGGGACAGATAATTTCAAAAAATTTGTACAGATAGGTAAAAAATATTGACATACATATGTTAAAATAATTTGGACACAAAAGTTAACAATATGGGGACAAACATTTTTAACAATATGGGAACAAATATGTTCAAAAAATTTGCACAAACATGTAAAATATTAGTATACATGGTTAAAATAATTTGTACAGAGGTTAAAATTATTGAAACATGTTAAAATGATTTGGACCGATAGGTTCAAATATGGGACAAAGTTAAAATAATTTAGACGGTAAATTTAAATAATTTGAACAAATATGTATATGAAGATGCAAAAAAAAATCGCTTATGATGTTAAAATCTCAATAACTCATAACTTTACGCTTGTTATTCTATTTTAGACAATTATTTTTATTCCAATTATTTATTTATTTATTTATTTGTTGTGAGATCTATCCATTCAAAATTACCGAAAGTGGTTTCGAGTGTTTACTTTCTAAAAAAAAAAAAAAAAATGTTGTTTTGTTATTTTAATTAATCAAAAATCAATCTATTATTTATTTATTTTTAAATTTCATATTCAATATTGATCTTATTATTTGAAAGATATCAAAAAGACAAATCTACCTATATTAATTTTGTTAAAAATAGATTTGAAGAACTTATGTTATGCATTTTTAAATTTTTTTAGGTCAAAATAGAGGGTAAAAATGTTAAAAATTATTCCTAGCATCACATGTTTTTCCTTACCAACTCAGAAGTGCTATGAGTTTTTATAAACAACAAAGACCAAAGCTTGGATCTAATACTTAATGCACCCCTCAACTTGGATTTAGTGACAATTTTTCTATTTAAATGTTGTCACTAATAAATTTTTATTTATTGACAGATCACAAAAATATGTTTTATAAAGATGTTTTGAGATATATAAAATTATCAATAATTAAATGAAACTATGATCGTTTGTGAAGATCATGAAGATCATTGTTGAATGTTTTAAAATGAATGTTTAAGCCTTGATGAGCATCAACCAACACCTAAAACATTCAAAAACAGATTATAAGAAGCACAGATCCCACAATAATGAGCATCAATCCATAAAATATTACTTATCACCACCTTTATCTGCATAAGCAATCAACAATGTGATATCAAAGGACACACCAATCATGAACAAAAAAAATGGAGTGCAGAATCCAATTTAAGCCTTGATGGAAAGTATTCTGACTTGTCAAGTAGGCATAGCAATCAATCTTAGGACAATAGCACTGTAAAGGTACTATCCTACTTCTTAATAAGGGAATAAATACGACTAACAATTACAAAGCACGTCAGTGGAAGAGGGGAAGGGGAGAAGGGGGTGAAAAGAGTAATCAAGGATTGTAGCACATTGTTCATATAAAAAGATTCAGACCAGTCAGATGATGAAAATAAAAAATAAAGAAGCTTGACATGAAGAAATAAAGATAGATAGATCGTTTGTGAGATCAATTGGAAGCAAGAACAGAGTGATAGCAATAATTTATCAGTTTGTAAATGAAAGAGAGAGAGAGAGCCATTCAATGGCTTTTTTACAAAACAATTACAAATTCATGAAGAAGTTCCTGCAATGCAAGTAAACCCAAATTGACATTACTAATGCATGCCCATCCGGGTAACATCAATACCCATTTATTCAAAAAAACCAATCTTGCATAATTTGACAAAAAATATGCTTAAAACATCCCAAAACTGAAAATTAAAAGTAGACCATGACGATTGAATAACCAAATTTCCAACAATTGGTCAACACAAACACAATTACACCAAGTAAGCATAAACACACATATCTATAAACTTAAATACATACAGAATGAAGAAAATATAAGATTAAGGTCAAGTTTGGCATCTACTAAATAATATAAAAAGTCAAAAAGTCACTATCCTATTTAAGTCACATCATCTTATTTAAATCACATCACCTCTCTAACACATCACATCAAACCCAACCCAAACCCAACCCATATAAGCTAATAAGTCAAAAAGTGCACTTTTTTAAAACATCCCAAACCAACTCTAAATTACGGGGATGAAAGTTTAGGAATGAATATACACACACCTGAGCGGTTGAGAAACAGAGGAAGTCGGAAACTCCAAGGTGTGCTTTAGGACGTCCTCCTTCCTGTGCCCAAACTGATGGATCCGCCGCTTGTGCTTTCGGACAAAGAAATCGTCAAATCGGTATTCAATAATACACTAAAAAGATTCAGACCAGTCAAATCATGAAAATAAAAAATAAAGAAGCTTGGCATGAAGAAATAAAGATAGATAATCAGAAAATACCGATAGAGATAATCAGAAAATACCGAAGAAGAGACAGGCTTGGAGAGCAGAGAGATAAAAGAACATTTAATCAGTTTGTGAATGAAACTATGATCGCAAGAACAATTGAATCAGTTTACAATTGAAAGCAATTGAAATCAGAAAATAGCAAAGTGATATTGAAATAAAAAAATACCAGAGTGATCTTAAAGATACAATCTCTGTCAATTTATTTTTCTAGGTTTTCTTTCTCAAAACCCCCCAAAAGAGAAAAGAAATCGGAGGAAATGGTGGGGCAAAAAAACACTAAAATCGAGAACGGGGGTAAAACAATACTGAAATCGAAACAATACTGAAGGCAAAAATGTTGTAAGGGAATTTTACCTTGCGATGAAGAGGAGAATCAGAGAACTTACCTTGCGATGAAGATGTGCGTCGGTAGCAGAACTTGGCACACTGGGTATGGAAGAAGAAGAACGAGAGGGAGAGAGAGATAAAGAGGGAATGAGGTGGGTGAGAACAGAGAAGGGAGAGGGATAAAGATAGAAGGGAGGGGAGACGTGGGCAAGCGAGAAGGTGAGAAGAGAGAGATAAAGATAGAATAGAGGGGAGACGTGGGTAAGTAGGAAGCTCACTCTTTGGGCGGGAAGTAAGTGTAGATATATATTGATATATATTTAAGGGGTAATCTCAGCCATCTATTTAAATAGACAAATGAATCATAAACATTGAAATGTCCTAGTAGGACAATTGTCTCTAACATATTTTCAAAAAACCTTCATGCTTTATTATATAGATATATATATATATATTTTTAAATTTAATACAACAAAATATGAAAATGTACATAAGTTTTTGTATTTTTTTGTATTCAATAAATTTTTGAGAATGTTTTGTACAAATTTCGTACTTTTAAAGTGTATCTACATTAAGTAAATCTAAAAACTTAAAAAAAAAAATTATTAAAAATTTAAAAAAACACTAAAAACAAAAATACGAATTCAAAATTCAAAAAATTATTTTTGAAAATTCCGAACTAAGCAAAGACTAGAATAGTTTGAGTGTTGTTACTTTGTAAGCCTGTCAATGCGTTTTGGTGTTACCGCATTGCCTATAAACACAGTGGGCTTGGATGTGCTACAAGTGGTAAGAGTATAAGATAATGTGCTATTTTGGTTCAATTAACAACTTAAATCTTCGACGTTCACTTAGCGGATTTGTAGTGTTCTCAACTTTATTCTCATTGTTTCATTGGAGAACTTGAATGTAATACAAGTTATTGTTTAGGTGTGTCGCTAATTAAATTGGCACCGCTAATTAATTTTAGTAGCAATGTTCAATTTAGGAGTGTCATTTTTGTTTGATTACTATTATAGTATATTAAATTTTTGTACCCCAAATTTGTCATTTTCAATTTGTCAAATTGTTGAAAGGAAAAAAAGTGTTACATTTTTTTTTTTATAGTTGTTAAAATATTAATATTTGCTAATTTGTATAGGTTGTAATTTTTATAGTTATATAAATTAGATGGCTATTATATATAACCATAACATTATACTGCAACTATTAATTTCTTATGTGATTTTCTATTTAGCTTGTTTAGTTCTATTATTTATTAAATAATATGAATCCTACATATACATATGACTTTGGTTGCATAAATATACTTAAGAAGTGAAACAAAGTAGTGAAAGAAAAAAAAAAATGAATATTACCTTTAAATTGAATTATTTAATTTATATTACTGAAATATATAATTGTTAAATCATTGAAATTTTTATATATATATTTTTTAATTTATATTACGGTTAAGGATCGTGATTTGCATTGGAAGTATGTTTAGGTACATGTCATTAGCTAGTAATACAAATAATAATCACTTGGCGAGGGTTCAGTTTTGCCAGCTATGCCACATTGACAGATCACAAAAATATAGCTCCCCGCGGATTGCTTATGAGAGAAATTGTAAATAAATGGAAAGATAATAATTATAATAATGGGAGTGTCAAAAAGAATTTCAAAAGACATGAAAAGTCAAAAAACATATTTATAGAAATATAGAATTTGCTTTATTAAAAAATAAATTAATTAAAAGTACCTTTGAATTAATCAAAATTGAAAAAAGATTGGGAGCTCTAAGTAAAAGTTCTAATAGCTATAATTAGTGTGTAGGTCTTATGTGATGTGATATTTTGGCCTTGATTTTTTTTTTTTTTTTAAATTTTCAATCATTAGTGTTTTTTTAAAGCTCACAATTAGAAAATATATCATTTTTGATCAAAATTTCTCGCTTTTTTCTTTCTTCCCTTTTTATAATTACCATGTTTGTCTTTGCCACTTCCTTAGGGGTGCAACTTGGGCGGGCTCAACCGAGCAACCTGAGCTCAGCCCCGAGTTTTTTTAGGGCTTGGGCAACTATATCTTGTAATTTGGACGGGCCTGGGCAGATTTTTTGATGCCCGAATTGTAATTCGGGCCGGGCTTAGCAGAATCAATGGCCAACCTGAACAATCCGAACCCGAATTGAATTTAATATATTATATAAATATATAATATATATAAATTAAATAAAAGAGTTATTCTTAATTTTTAATTTTTATTTTTTTTTGGTTAGTCTTTGTATTTTTTTTTTTAATAAGCTTGTTAATTCTTTATTTTACCTTTGTATTTTAAGTATTGGATTTAGGGACTGGACATACCATGGTAGGTGAGCATGGGACTCAATTGTCTACTGGCCATAAGCAGAGAGTTGCCATAGCTAGAGCAATACTAAAAGACCCACGAATTCTACTCCTAGATGAAGCAACAAGTGCACTAGATGCAGAATCTGAGAAGATTGTTCCATAAGTCGCGGATCCTCTGGGGCAGGAAATAGCAGCTGCTACCTTTCAGTTTCATTTGGTCTGCTTACAGGTTTCTGGACTTGTGAATTTCGGACAATTCAGGTAATTCGGGCTAACCCGAGTTCAAAATACAAAGTTTGGTCCGGGCTTGGGCAGCAATGCTCGGATTGATGGTCGGGCTTTGGGCGGGCTTGGGCACTACCAAATACAATTCGGATTGAGCTTGAACAAAAATCCAATCCGACCGAACCCGCCCGAGTTACACCCCTACTCCTAACTTTGGGTTGAAGTACATTTTGTACTCGCAACGAGCATAGATTACACTTGCCGCATGCACATGTCGTATTTGCAAGGTGATTACCTTTACACCAACCTTTTTTTCCTCGTGGTTTGTGTTGTGACATGAACTGGTTGGGGGATTAGTGGTGGTTGTAGTGGTAGAAAATCGTGACAATACTGATCAGCGTCTAGTCGCCGGCCGCCAGAGTTGTGGGGTCAAAGATTCCATTTGATTATAAATTACTTTCGAACATTTCATTACTTTTTTAAATTTTAGAAACATCTCATTAATTTGTTAAATATTTTGTTTCAATCATTCATTTTTAAGGATTAGTTTTGTTGCTGTTGGATTAGGCAAACTGCATGGTATTGTTGGGCTTGTAGTTAGGGGTGCAATTTGGACGGGTTTAACTTGAGCAACTCGAACTCAACCCGATTTTTTTAAAGACTTTTATAAGATATTTTTAAATTCAGTACGAGTTTAGGTAAAAATTCAGAAGTCTGAATTAAATTTGAGCGGGCTTGGGCGGACTTGGGCAAAGACATTAAACAACCCGAGCAACCCGAAATCCGAATTATACATATATAGATAGATAAAAATAATAAATATACATATAAATTACTAGCCATTACATGATATTAAAGTAATTTAGATTATTAAATCATATTGAATATATATTATATATACAAATAATATAAAATTTTACTTTTTTTTATTTTCATTCATAAATTGTAAGTACTACTATCATAACGGCATCTCTCTTATATTATATAAATTATTTGTTTCAATGATATTAATGGTTTTCTATAAAATAAAAAAAATGTAAATAGAGTCCAAATTTTAATAATTTAATAATGTAACAGCAAAAAAAAAAAAAAAAAAAAAGAAAGAAAATTGAAATTCATTTACAATTCGGGCAACTCAGACAATTCGGGTTTAACTCGGGCCAGGTTTGGACAGTCAATCTTAGATTACAATTCAGACCTGGGTGGGTCTGGGTAGGTCTCAACACAATTTGGACTGGGCTTAGACAACCTTCTAACCCGATCAAACCCACCCGAATTGTACCCCTACTTGTAGGTCACATTTCGAGACCCACATCAATAATCTGAGCCATTGAATTTGTGGGATCATCGAGTACTTGTATATTTAGGGATGGCCGATGCCTTACATGTCTTTTGAAATTTCTTTTTTAATTTTGATAATTCAAGGGTACTTTTAATTAATTTATTTTTTAATAAAGCAAATTCTATATTTTATAAATATTTTTTTTGACTTTTCATGTCTTTTGAAATTCTTTTTGACACTCTCATTATTATCATTATTATCTTTCCATTTATTTACAATTTCTCTCATAAGCAATCCGTGGGGAGCTATATTTTTGTAATCTGTCAATGTGGCATAGCTGGCAAAAGTGAACCCTTGCTCAAATGATTATGTTTGTATTACTAGCTAATGACATGTACCTAAACATACTTCCAAAGCAAATCACGATCCTTAACCGTAATATAAATTAAAAAATAAATATATAAAAATTTCAATGATTTAACAATTATATATTTCAGTAATATAAATTAAATAATTCAATTTAAAGGTAATTCAATTCAATCCAATTCAATTTAAAGGTATTTCAATAATATAAATTAAATAATTCAATTCAATCATTCTGAAAAAATCAAGTCAATCAAAAATCTGTAATCCCGTGATCAGGTTTTAGCTGTTTTTTAAAAAATTTGATCACATTTGTTTTTAAAAAGTAATTTCGATAATTTTTTTAAACATAATTAACACCTAATCATGCGATTATGAATGTCCGATTAATTTAATTTTTTTCATTATTGATATGCTTGATGAACAGGGACGGACCCATAATTTTCATATAGAGGGCGAACATATATATACCATCACAAAACTAAACAAAAATTATAATATAAATTTCTACTACTATAAAAAGTGAAAATAAGATGAAAAAAAAAAAATATAAATAACATGTTTTTTGTATCTACATCATATATATATATATATATAATTAAAAGTAGTGTTTTTCTAATACTTAAGTGGCACATTATAAAGACTTGTTTTTTTCTTCTTCAAAAGAGCCACGTCAGCGTGTATTTTTCTAATTATATATAGAGTTCTATACAAAACCAAACCAAATTTAAATTATACTAACTTTACATATTTTATATAGATTCTATTTGCAAATATTTCTTTTCCATATATCTTTTTGTGGCAAATTGAGGTAATTCACAAAATTTGCGTTTTATATTTTTCTTCTTAATTCTTTCAAGAGTATCATGATTTTTTAATGCTAAATTGCCTCTTTTTTTTTTCTTCTTATTTTCTCATGCATTATTCTACACCCAATATCAATTCAGCATTTTTCTATATTATGGATTTATTGTTTAAATTTTATAGTGATTCTATATATGAAATTATACTTTTTTTTCTACATTATTTATATAATTATAACTCACATGAGAAAAAACATGCACAACAATAATACTCTTGAGGAACCTCCAAAATTTGAATTTACTGCTTGAGTTATTTTTTTAATTGTTGAACTGTAAGTCTTTTTATGTTTTGATATCATATTACAGATGATTAATTACTTTGCACACAGATGTATCTATCGTTGAATGTTTTCATTATTATTTTTTTTTAATTTTGGATTTAGATATTGTTATAAAATTCTTTATTACTTAGTTGTTGTTGAATTTCTTTTATATGGTTGATATTTTAATTTAATTAAGAATGTTTATTTTACAATCTTATAATTTAGTATATATGTCATATAAAATCATTATATGTCCAACTACCACATATTTATATTTAATGCTTTTAATTAATTTTATATAATTTCCATTTTCACATATTTTTATTTTCCAAATGAATATAAAAGAAAATTAAATAGTTAGAATAATTTTAATTTTACATTACTAATTCTTCTTCTAATTTAGCTATTATTTTTAATATCAAAACGAGTATTTATTTTATTATTTTATAATTTAATATATATCATACAAAATTATTATATGATAATTACATTTTTATAGTATGATAGAACTAAAACTATCAAAATACACAAATAATTTAATTAAAATTATATATATAAGTATTCAAGTAATAATTTTATAGAACGATAACGTCAATATTATCAAAATAGATATTTAAAATCATACTTTAATTTTAAATTAAAATTAAAATTACTCATTTATAACACACATTGTACTATTAAATATTTTTTAGAAAAAAACTAGCACGTACATTGCACAGGTCAACTGCTAGTTTAGTTATAAAATATAGTAACTATAAAACAATCTATTTATTAAAGTGAGATATCTTAAATTATTGTGCATGATACTCTCTCATGTTATTAAAAATATCTATGATAAAATCAAGTAGTTAGTTGATACCTCATTCTATTCTTTACCGGCTAAGGCTTATAATTAACACTAGTTATAAGAAATTAATTTTTCTATTTATTTATATATTATATATTATATTTGATTTCATGTTTCATAAATATAGAGTGACAGCTAATTAAACTTTTTTAAAAATCTAGAGAGCATGACCACTTAGAATTTGCAAAAGAAGAAAAGTTTAGAGGGGACGAGCCTCTATAATTTGTAGATAAGTGTAACAAATATTAATATAATAAATGTAATTTTTTAAATTGTAGGGGGCATTTGCCCTCCTCTTGCCCCTTTAGGTCCATTTTTTACAATATAAATAATTTAAATTATCAAAATAGACTCGAGATAAATCCCAATAGACCTTTATACAACAACTACAACAACAACAATCATCTTACTTGCCCATTAAGACACTTGTTTGCATTGTTTTTCTCTATGTACAATCAATTATTATTATTATTAAGCAAAATCTGTAAGACTAAATTAATTAGGGAGCTTTTTTGATAAATCCACTTTCTAAGAATTTTATTTCATCCAACCCATATTCTTTTTTACTATTCCGTTAAGTCCTATTTGAGATAAGAAGACCAAAATACCCTTTTCATTTACTTATGTTCCATTTAGTTCACATTATTTTCTTATGTTTCAATAAGTCCTATGGGTGATATAATTACCAAAATACTCCTAATGTGAATGTTCACACCGTCAATGTGAATGTTCATATCGTCAATGTATAGGGGCCCGGCTCATGTCGATCCTCGTGGGTGCCGGAAAAAATTTGAGTCGGGCCGGGGCGGGCCCGGCCCATTGACAATGTGAATATTCACATTGACATGTTAACATTCACATTAATAGGAGTGTAAAATTGACTCGCGTCCCGTGGCGGCGCGAAACCCGCCCGCGGCCCATGGGCGGCCCGGGGCAGGCCCGATCCGGCCCGTTGACAATGTGAATATTCACATTGACATGTTAACATTCACATTGATAAGAGTATAAAATTGGCCTGCGGCCCACGGGCGGCCAAAAGCCCGACCGCGGCCCGGGGCGGGCCCGGCCCGTTGGCAATGTGAATATTCACATTGACATGTTAACATTCATATTGATAGGAGTGTAAAATTAGCCCGCGCCTCGTGGCTGCCTGAAACCCGCCCACGACCCGTGGGCGGCCCGGGGCGGGCCCGGCCCGGCCTGTTGACAATGTGAATATTCACATTGACATATTAACATTCACATTGATAAGAGTATAAATTGGCCAGCGGCCCAGGGCTGGCCTAGCCCGGCCAGTTGACAATGTGAATATTCATATTGACATGTTAACATTCACATTGATAGGAGTGTAAAATTAGCCCGTGTCTCGTGGCTGTCCAAAACCCGCCCATGGCCCGTAGGCGGCCCGGGGCGAGCCTGGCCATTTTTTTAAAATTCTTTTTAATTTTTTCTATCAAAATTTTATTATTTTCTACAAAAAAAGACACTAGGCCTCGGCGCGGGCCGGGCCTCGGACCGAGCCTTGAATGGGCCTTAACCGGGCCGATGGGTCGGGCCGGGCTTCAAAGTGATGGCTCAGGCCCTAGCCTAGGGTCTCGGATTAGGCTCGAGCTTGGGCCCAAACGAGCCTTTCTCGGGCCAAGTTGGGTCGGGCCGGCCCACGGGCCAAAAAATTAGGCCGAGGCCTTAATCCTAGCACAAGGGTATTCGGGCTTTGGATGGGCCGATGGATCGAGCCTCGGGTCGGGCCGGTGGGCCTGGGCCTAGCCTCGAGCTTAGGTCGGGCTTGGGCGGGCCTGGCCATTTTTTTTTAATTCTTTTTAATTTTTTCTACCAAAATTTTATTATTTTCCACAAAAAAATACATTGCGCCTCGAGCGGGTTGGGCCTCGGATCGAGCCTTGAATGGGCCTTTAAGTGGGCCGATGGGCCGGGCCGGGCTTCAAAGTTATGACCTAGGCCCTAACCTAGGGTCTCGAACATGCTCCGGCCCGGACCCAAACAAGCTTGCCCCGAGCTGTGGGCGGGCTTCGGGCAGCCCACGGGTCGCGGGCCAATTCTACATTCCTATCAATGTGCATTTTAACATGTTAATGTGAATATTCATATTGTCAATAGGCCGAGCCGGGCCTACCCCGGGCCACGGGCAAGCTTCGGGCAGCGGACAAATTTTATACTCCTATCAATGTTAATGTTAACATGTCAATATGAATATTCACATTGTCACGGGTCGGACCAAGCCTGCCTCGGGCTGCAGTCGGGCTTCGGGTCGCCCACGGGTTGCAGGCCAATTTTACACTCTTATCAATGTGAATGTTAACATGTCAATGTGAATATTCACATTGTCAACGGGCCGGGTCGGGCCCGTCCTGGGCCGCTGGCCAATTTTATACTCTTATCAATGTGAATGTTAACATGTCAATGTGAATATTCACATTGTCAACAGGCCGGGCCGGGGCCGCCTACGGGCCGTGGGCGGGTTGTAGGCAGCCACGAGGCGCGGGCTATTTTTACACTCCTATCAATGTGAATGTTAACATGTCAATGTGAATATTCACATTGTTAACAGGCCGGGCCGGGCCACCCACGGGCCGTGGGCGGGTTTCGGGCAGCCACGGGGCGCGGGCTAATTTTACACTCCTATCAATGTGAATGTTAACATGTCAATGTGAATATTCACATTGTCAACGGGCCGGGCCTGCCCCGGGCTGCGGGCGGGCTTTTGGCCGCCCATGGGCCGCGGGCCAATTTTATACTCTTATCAATGTGAATGTTAACATGTCAATGTGAATATTCACATTGTCAACGGGCCGGACCGGGCCCGCCCCGGGCCGCCCATGGGCCGCGGGCGGGTTTCGCGCTGCCACGGGACGCGAGCCAATTTTACACTCCTATTAATGTGAATGTTAACATGTCAATGTGAATATTTACATTGTCAACGGGCCGGGCCCGCCCTGGCTCGCGGGCGGGTTTCGGGCCGCCCACTGGCCAATTTTATATTCCTGCCAATGTGAATTTTAAAATATGAATGTTCGCATCATAAAATTGCTAACCGTTCAAAAAATATTTATAAGGGTATCAAAATTAAATATAAGGGCATAAGTGTCCAAGAAAATAGTGTAAATCAAGAAAAAGAACTTAATGGAATAAAACTATACATACATGAGACTAAATGAGTTAAAAAATTCCTTCATGAACTTCTTGGGTTAAAACACTTCTAAATGGGATTTATCAATAATTTTTCCAATTAATTATTTAGTCATGACTCATATGATATGATAATATGAATTAGAGATTTGACAGGATTATGATTTCATATTTTTTGCCACAAGATTTTATTTAATTGGTAAATAAATAAGAATGTTTTCCAAGTAACCTACTGTGATGGAAAAGTTAAATCATCATTGAATAAGGAAACTAATACTCTTTCTACTTATAAAAGAATATTTAGATTACCCATCAAATTATTCTGAATTCATATTATTGTAAAAAGGTTTAGAAAGAGAAACTATTTTCCCATAAACCTGAAGGTTATGGTTTGTTTCATTCATCTACTGAATATCTGAAATTTTATTTTTCCACAGTAATAAATTCAGGTACGTAAAATTATTTACATGAAAATTATGATAGTTTTAGATTTTGGATTATAATATGTATAATATTATAAAATAATTTACATGCAGTATCAGAGCTTTGTTAAGAATTATTATGATTTTTTATTTTATTGAACATGATTGATTTAGTGTTCGGACCATGGATTGATTTCATTCCTTTTAATTGGTTCTCTTGGTGGAGCATGATTTAGTTTTTATCTGATCAATTGCCTTGATTACTATCTTCTAGAATCTTATTTATTTATAAATAGGAACACTAAGAATTTTGCGTAATAAATCAGAAATTTTTTTTATTATTTTATTTATCATTATGGGGGGTTTTTCGTCATCTGCTTTGGAATTAAACTGTGTGTGTTCAGTCATCTTATTATTGATATTTACATCAAAATTCTAATAAGTTTACAGCATAATTGATTGATTCAGATTTATAACAATAAATAAAACCAACAAACAAGGACATTGATGTTGAACTTTATTTGGCCATTATTGACATGATGCTGTATATAAATATTACAGTTAAGTATACATTAGTTTAGTGTGCAGAAAGCATCTGATGCAATTTTATTATTATTATATTGATCAATTCGTGTGATGTAAATAGACAATATCAGAATCAATTATGCGGTTATTCGAGAATTAAAATTTTTATGAATTAATTGGCCTGATGTTGATATTATTATTTACCGTTGTAGACATCCTATTTTTATCATCCTTAAGACTTGGCCATCACTGATTGATCACTCGAAGATGAAAGTTATGCTGTACAAACATTCGATTTCTTCAGCAACAGGAGCTTTAAATCCCAACCTTACACCCCATTTTGGACTAAAACGATTTGGACCAAAATCAATTTAGATCTTAAAACCTTTTTTTTCAAAATATTTCCCAAAAGTTTCTACAATGTTTCTAGACTCGCATTTCGTTAAAAATTGTACTTTTCGGTAAACCGATTAAAGACAAAGTAGAAATAAATGGAAGAGAGGTGAACTCTTTCAAAAATATTTTAAAACATCTTATTTAGAGGTTTGGAGTTGAAGAAAATTGGAAGAGAGGGAAGAAACCTAGTTGGGGAAGAAGTTGGGCATAAACTGTTAAGAGAGAACCGGACAGCTTTCACTAAATCAGGTCTATCATTTTGTACACTTGGACTTAAGTTGTGAGGCCACCACCATTGGAAAGTGGATTTCCGGGACTTCATTTTACACTCAAGAATCTCCTAAAGTTGAGTTCGGATGAGGGAGATATGGCTGGTTGAAGTTAGGCATCAATCCGGTTAAGTCAAAACTGAGCAACCTTCACTAAAATAGGCATATCTCTTAGCACACTTAAAATTTAGATGTGAAACTTTCACCATTGGAAAGTAGACTTCCAGAGCTTCAATTTAGGCTCAAGAATGACCTGCAAAGGAGTCCGGATGAAGGTGAAATGCCCATTTGAAATTGGGCCTGGAAGTAGATTTTTGGTGGCCAACCACACTTCTGGCCGGTCGGCCACTGGTGAAAAAGCTAGATATTTTGTGCCAGCTGTCCCCAAAAGCTCCAGCTGTTCAAGGCTTGATATTTTTGACCTGAGGGGTAGTTTTTCTATATATACCAGGCCAAACCTCTTGATTAAAGTTTTCAAAAAATTCTAAAAGCTCCAATTCTTGGAATTCTCTCTCTCTTTCTCTATCTTGCAATACATACACCTTACCTAAATACTTCCTAAACCAATATTGGAGCTCTCCTTGTTGAGTCCAAATTTCAGTCCTTGAGAGTGAGAATTTGTTGGTTTGTAAACAAAAGTGTTATTTCTCTTCAAGAGGTATAATTTTGAGTACCTTTGCACTACTTCTTTTCTATTTTTTCTTGCTGATTTAGAAGTGTTTTTTAACTGTTTTTATGGGCTGAAGCTTGTGGTTTAAGGCTATTAAAGGTAGAGGGATTAATCACACTTCTTTGAACCTTGTTCTCTAAGCCTTTCCACTTGTGTTTTTCATCCCTTCATCAACTTTTTTCCAAATTTTTACCACTGATTTTCAGAGGTTTTCAGAGGCTAAAAATGTTGTTTTGAGGTCCCAAAAATAGAGGGGTTAGCCACCCCTCTTTATGCTTGTTTACTAGCTCAAAAGCTCCATGTTTTAGCTACTTTTGTCTTCATTCCAGCACATTTTCCAACTGATTTTGGGCTATAAAAACTTTGTGTTTCTAGGTTGAAGCTTGGGCCCTAAGGCCATTAAAGGTTGAGGGGTTGATAGCCCTTATTTGTACCTTGTTTTGAAGGCCTTTGCCCTTGTGTTTCCCATCCTTGCATCATCTTTTTCAAAGCTTTTAAACACTATTTTTCAGAGCTATTTCAGTGGCTAAAATTATGTTTTAAAGTCCAAAATTGGAGGGGTTAGACTCCCCTTCTTGTGTCTTGCTTACTAGCTTAGCTTGTGTTATGTTTTAGCCTATTATTCTAGCCTTTGTTAGCTCAATTCCAACATGTTTTAGGATTGTTTTAACCTGTTTTAGGACTGTTTTGAGCTGTTAGTGGCATTTGAGCTTTGCTTTGTATGCTTCTAGTGAGAGTGTCTTCACAAGTTTGGTGTTTTATGGTCTTGGACACCTCTTGTTTGAGTTGATAGCATATTTTGGTGTTTTTTTTACTCTATTTCAGCACTATAAACTCTACAACCTCCCTCTTCACTTCACTCTTTCATTTGCTTTTGAGAGTTGTGTCAAGCTTGGGATTCTTTAAGCTTGGGATTGAGGTCATGCTTAATGGTTTAATCCTCTTTGAGGGTTCATTATCAACGACATGATCTCTCTATTGCCTTACATTATCCCTTGGTTGACACTTCTTTCATCTTGGAAGACACTCACTAATGGACAAATTGATTAATAAATGATTTGGTAACTAAAATGTGTAAACAAAATTGGCAAGCAAAAATGGCAAGATAAACATTTCTTTGTGTTGCATTGTATGTGTTCAAATTGGACGTTAATTTGAATACAAGGAAAATGAGACATTTCATACTCAAAAGTGATGAAATGTGCCACTTTCCTAGGTCTCCATTGCCCTTGATCATGCATGATAGGGTGATGGTCATTTTGGTATTGTTTGGCATTTATTAAACTTGCACAATTGGTTTCACAAGCCATCATGCAATGAAATTGCTTGATTGATGGTTTATGAACCAAATTTTGTCCCTCCTTTGATTTTCCTATGAAAAGGAGAGGCAAAGTGTGCAAACAACCCTTGAGAAATACATTGTTTTGCTCTGTTTGCTCTTTGTTGCAGCAAGGAAGTCTAGGTTATTAGTAGCCGACAGCCACCACCAGTAGTCGACCAGCCACCAGTGGTAGCCGACTGGCCCCTTGTCGGCCATCAGTGAAATTTGCACAGTGTGTTGGTAAGGTAGAGCAGAGGTGTTCTGGAAGTGGGCAGAATTGTTGGTGTTCAATGCGCAAACAGAGGCATTCAGCAGCAAGGCAGTGGCTTTTTGGGTGAAAACTAAGCATGCATGGGCCTCCCTCACTTCCCGGGATTAGCTAATTAGTTTAATTAGCAATAGATCAAATATGTGTTGTAATTAATTAGTTGTAGCTAATTAAGTGTTGTAAATAATTAGTTAGTTTAATTAGTTATTTAATTTCATTTTG
Source organism: Camellia japonica (assembly GCA_030407325.1). Lineage (NCBI taxonomy): Eukaryota > Viridiplantae > Streptophyta > Magnoliopsida > Ericales > Theaceae > Camellia > Camellia japonica. Next base: position 10,817 of record JAPPVO010006274.1, on the reverse strand, counting down.
TAATTAGTTAACTAGAATAGTTAATTAATTTGGTTTGTAATAATTAGTTAACTAGTATAGCTAGTTAATTAGTTTCAAGTGTTGTAATAATTAGTTTAATTAGTTTAGCTTAGCTTAGCTTAATTAGCTAGTTAGCTTTTATTCATTTAGACCCTCTTTCGCGAGGGCGTAATGTTGTAATAAGTGTGCGTGCGTGCGTGTATGCGTGTATGTCTTCCAATCCCACGTCTTTCTCCCTTTTTGTAATGACCCCAAAATGCGTATAAGAAGTCATCTTTATTTAACTATGAGATGATGTGTTTTAATTTAATTATATCTATTGGAATTGAAACATTGTGAAAACCCATATTTAAATTATTCTTGAAAGAAAATAAATAAATAAATAAATTAATTAGTTTTAAATTAACCCAATTCTATCACTAACAAAGACCCTATTAAGAATAAAAATGTTGTGGTTGTTCAATAATTATTGTTAAAAATATATATATATATATATATACAAACAGACAAACTGTGTTCCTACCACCAAATCCACCATCTCTTAGAAGTTAGGAAACCATAAAATTTAGGGAAAGCTTATTCTTAGAACTTGGAGAAAGGGAATGGGAGAGAGAGAGAGAGAGAGAGAGAGAGAGAGCTAGCCTCGGAGGTCTATATAATGCACATAATAGTCATGCATAGAAGGATAGGTTTTAGTGTTTGCATGCATGTATTCCTTTGGACGGGTGAGGAAGAAATAAGGAAGAAGAATTCAGCAGAAGGAGAAGAAGAGAAGAAGGTTTAGGAAGCAAATTCTTCTATCATTTCATCACCCATTTCAATCCTACTACTAAGTAAGAAAACCCTCTCAACCCTCTCATTTTTTATATAATTGAAATTTTCAGATTATATACAATTGATATATTGTCTGAAACTGTGTTGAGAATAATCCTTTTAAATCTGCCAGCCTGTTACCTGAATTTTTAGATAATTTTATACTCAAAAATTCGAGATGATTTCTTCTATAAAGTTGTTGATAATGATGTCTAGTTCATCCAGGAATTTTGGTAACAAATTTTGGAGCTTCCTACGAATTTATACAAATTTTTAACTAAATCTGAAATTGTGTTGAAGAAAATCTATTTTTAATCTGCCAGCATGTTTGCCTGAATTTTTAGACAATTTTATACTCAAAATGTTGAGATGATTTCTTCTACAAAGTTGTTGATAATGATGTCTAGTTCATTCAGGAATTTTTGTAAACAATTTTTGAGCTTTCTACGAATTTATAAAATTTTTAACTAAATCTGAAATTGTGTTGAAGATAATCTATTTTTAATCTGCCAGCATGTTTGCCTGAATTTTTAGACAATTTTATACTCAAAATTTCGAGATAATTTCTTCTACAAAGTTGTTGATAATGATGTCTAGTTCATCCAGGAATTTTGGTAAGAATTTTTGGAGCTTCCTACGAATTTATACAAATTTTTAACTAAATCTAAAATTGTGTTGAAGATAATCTATTTTTAATCTGCCAGCATGTTTGCCTGAATTTTTAGACAATTTTATACTCAAAATTTCGAGATGATTTCTTTTACAAAGTTGTTGATAATGATGTCTAGTTTATCCAAAAAATTTTGGAAACAATTTTTGAGCTTTCTACGAATTTATACAAATTTTTAACTAAATTTGAAACTGTGAGACATATTTTACTATGCATTTGAAAATTTATTCAAAATCCTATACTAAGCCAAATATGGTAATTTCGAACTAAAAGATGAGACTTGAGAAGTCTAGTTTCATGATAAATTTTTAGATTATGGGTTTGATCTATGAATTAATGAATAACGGTATATATAAAGTTAACAATTGACGGTTAATACCAGTTGTTTAGAATGAGTACTGGTTTTAAAGAGTGTATGAAATTAAGGGTTGACGGTCAATACCGGTTGTTCAGGGTGAGCCCTGGTTTCTGAGAATTCTCACGTAAATTGTGTTGCGAAACTCTAAGATGGCACGGGACTTATTTGAACCATTTTCGGTATTCGGTTTTGGAATAAGGGTGGATGTGCAGGTGGCACACAGGGAGGTTACTTACCCCTGGCAGACCGTTTCCTTGGGGCAGACCACGGATGCCACTACTTGGGTATATAACTCCGGACGTGGGCATCCCTAGTAGTTACGCTTGGTAACACTTAAATATTTGACCAATGGAGGGTTTCAAATTAACCGTTGCCATACTTAGTGGTTGGTAAGTTAAATCTCTTTGGTGAGATTTCGAGTGTCACCTAATTTATTAAAATTGCTGAAATTATTCTAATGGTTGTAATTTATGTGTACAATTATATTGTTATCTCATGTTTAGAATCTTATTATTTTTCTCTTTAAAAGAATGGTAGGTTGGTTATGTTTTCTTACTGTGTTAGAAAAACTCATGGCATATATTTTGTTGTCCTGGCGTTTCATGCCAGATTATGTCGAAGAAGGGACTGAGGCTGAAATTGGAGCGGCTGCCAATATCGAACCTTGGTGACTTAGAGTCAAGATTTTATCAAAATAAAATCCTGTTATCCCTTGTATTAGGATTTAACTATGTTGTGACGTTGTGTGTGAACTTGTAGTTTTATTTTGTTGTTGGACTTTGACTATGTAAGAACTTAAAAGTTCCTAATTAGTAATTAAAACTTTATCTAGCAAGTTATTGTTATTTAAATCTTATGACGTTTCAAAAAAAATTTGGGGCGTCACAGCTTGGTATCAAAGCCTAGGTTTGAACCTTTGGGCCATGGGTAGTAGTTTATTATTTTTACAATTAAGAAAACCTTAAGATAATTTGTAATTCTCGGTGACTTAACTAAGTTAGAACCTTTTTATTTGTAGGATGCCAGGTCATCAGACATTAACTCTAACGAGGAAAATTCGGTGGAAAACTATGACATAGAATCTGACCCAAGTGAAGAAGTGAGATGCCTATAGAAGACTATGAATCCATAGAATCCGACCCAAGTGAAGAAGTGGAGATGCCTATAGAAGACTATGAATCTGAGCTGAGCTTGACCCTGAACCTGATCCTGAACTTGAGCCTGAACCTGAGTCTGAAGAAGTTGAAGAAGTTGTACCAATATACAACCCCCCGGAGGTTATTGTGATTGAGTCAGACACTGAGGATGAGTCTATAGAAGGCAATACTGAGGAGAACCCTGGAGATATAGGAGCCACGTTTGAGGGTTGGGATGTGCGAAACGGGTTGCAGATTGGCTCTTTTGTATATGTCAGACTTTATCCCCTAGGAGGTTGTGCTTGGAGAACTAAGGGTTGGGTGGGTACCTATATCGGACCTATCCAGATTCTAAGACAAGAGACTCCCTGGATATATCAACTAGGCCCCTTTCCGGATGGTTTCACCGAAAGGGTGGGCGACCTTTTTGACTTTTGGAGCCTTCAGTATATCATGCCCGACCCAAGCAGAATTGTGAGGAGAGATGGGTCAGTGGACTTCAGGGACTGGAGGATCTATCGGGAGGAGCCGGTGCTGCTACTAAGGCATCGTGTGTGCGAAACTGCTATCTTTGTGAGGGTGCTGTGGCGATTCATGGGACTTTTCCAAGCCACATGGGAGCTAGAAGCCCTGGTGTGGAGAGATTTTCCTTGGCTATTTTAAGGGGTCTTAAGGGGAGTTATAAACTAGGCTAACCAATTGTTTTGTATGCTCACATGTAAAAATTGCCTAGTTTAGAATTGTGAGTGTAGGAGTTAACTTGGATTGTAAGGCTATCTTTTGCCCGTAGTATGTTATTTAATCTCTTCCTTGGTTTGCGTGTATTTTGCTGGTTGTAGCTTATCTAGTCTAATTAATGAAGTTTTTTTTTTTTTTTTTTTTATCTTCTATTCTTGCATAAGTATAGTAACATATAATGATAATAAATAAATAAATGAATAAATCACAAGAAAATCCCATCATGCAGAATGGCTGGACGAACAAGAAATAATAACAACGGTAATGGTGATGGAGTGCCTGATGGCGATGTCGCTCGAATTATACGCGCGATTGCTGATAGGGTAGGCAATATACCACCCCGAAACCAAGAGATCAAAACAAATCGGAAATGATAGCAAAATTTGAAAAGCTACGTCCCCACAAATTCCTTGGTGGATCAAACCCTCATGAAGCTGAAGCTTGGTTAAGACAAATTAAGAAGTTGCTAGATACTTCTGACATCTGGAATGAACAAGATAGAGTGACCATGGCGGCATTTCAAATGGAAGGGAAGGCAGATCATTGGTGGGAAATGATCAAAAGTACTTGACAAGTAGAGACATTAACTTGGAGACAGTTCAAAGACCTATTCATGGAAAAGTATTTTCCTAACTCGCTAAGACAAGAAATGATTCAAGAGTTCCTCCAACTGAAACAAGGAAAAATGTCAGTTGCTCAATATGCGAACCGTTTTGAAGCTCTTTCACGGTACGCTTCACCATACATAGTAGCAAATGAAGAGGATAAGGTTAGGCGATTTGAATGGGGTTTGGACACAGACATTAGAGGAAGATTGATCGCAGTGCAACTCTCCACCTATGCTCAAGTGGTGGATCGAGCTTTAATTGTGGAACGAGAGTTAGCAGATTCCGAACGCATTCGAAATCAGCGATCAAGGAACAACAACCAACCACGTGGAGGAGGCCCAGTCCGCAACACCAGAAACCATCCTGCGCCAGCACCTTATGCCAGGGATGCAACAGCAACAAAGGCAGAATCGAGGAAACCAGCAAGGAGGAAACTTTGTAAGTGAGTGGAAAGGAGATGTTTTAGATGTGGTCAACAGGGGCATCGTCGAAGTGAGTGTCCTCAAGGTGGGGAGTATTTTATGGATTAGCGAGGGGCACAACCATACAACAAATGCCAACCAGGGCAAGGTTCTAAGCCTACTCAAAATACTCAGACCAACAAGGGGCAGCCTCAAGCCTCTAAGAATGCAGGTCCGACCAAGAACACAACCACAAGGAGCTGGAAATGGAAAGAAACCAGGAGGGACTAACCAACAGGCAGTAGGGAGAATGTATGCTCTCCAAGAAGAAGAAGATGTTGATAACCCATCAGTAATTCAAGGTATGTTAATCCTTATGAATTCTTGGGTTAAAGTATTGTTTGATTCTGGAGCTTCGCATTCTTTTATATCCACTGCATGTGTGACAAGTTTGGGTTTAGAGCCAGAGATGCTAGAGATAGCTATGAGTGTCGCTTCACCTTTAGGAGGTCAAACCCGAGTAAATCTAGTATGTAAATCTTGTGAACTAGAAATCTCGGTTCATATTTGATCTGTGATCTAAGAGTTATGGATATGTCTGATTTTGACATCATCCTAGGAATGGACTGGTTGTCAGTTCATCAAGCCATTATTGATTGTTACCATAAGACAGTGACAGCATCCTCCTTAACGGCACGAAAGTTCAATTTAAAGGAGATAGACAAGATTCTCTAACTCCAACGTGTCGTAAGTCGGGACGGCATGATCAACTAACGGATGGTTGGCAAGCCTAATTTTGGAAGGCGAAAATCGAGAGGATCCAGGATTACCCCATGTGGTGTGTGAGTACGCTGACGTTTTCCCTGACGAATTACCAGGATTACCCCCAAAACGAGATGTAGATTTCACGATTGAGCTTCAACCCGGGACTTCACCGATTTCAATAGCACCACATCGTATGGCGCCAGCTGAACTTCGAGAATTGAAGGAGCAGTTGCAAGAACTGTTGAGTAAGAAGTTCATCAGACCAAGTACGTCCCCTTGGGGAGCGCCAGCATTATTCGCAAAAGAAGGATGGAACCTTAAGATTGTGCATCGATTATCGACAACTAAATCGAGCCACCATTAAAAATCGATATCCCTTACCCAGAATTGATGACTTGTTTGATCAATTAAGAGGTTCAAAATGTTTTTCCAAAATTGACCTTAGGTCGGGATATCACCAACTTCGTGTCAGAGGAGAAGATATACCCAAAACCGTTTCGAACCCGTTATGGCCACTATGAGTTTGTGGTAATGCCATTTGGTTTGACGAATGCTCCTGGGGTATTCATGAGTTTAATGAACAAAATTTTTACCCCCTATTTGGACCAATTTGTGGTAGTATTCATTGACGATATTTTGATATACTCACGATCGGAGGAAGATCACGAGCAACATCTGAGGACCGTTTTGCAAATTCTAAGAGAAAACCAATTGTATGCTAAAGCTAGCAAATGTGAATTTTGGCTGAAGGAAGTAAAGTTCTTAGGTCATGTTGTATCTGAATCAGGGATATCAGTGGATCCTGCTAAAGTAGAGCAGTAATGGGGTGGAAACAACCTAAGAATACGTTTGAGATTCGTAGTTTCTTGGGATTAGCAGGTTATTATAGGAGATTCATTCAGGATTTCTCCAAATTAGCCAAGCCGATGACACGCCTAACGCAAAAAGGAGTAAAGTTTGAATGGAACGAAGCGTGTGAGCAGTCATTTCAAGAACTCAAGAAGAGACTGACAAGCGCTCCCATATTAATCATACCCGAACGTGACGTTGGGTACACTGTTTATTGTGATGCCTCTAAAGAAGGGTTAGGTAGTGTGTTAATGCAAAACGGGAAGGTAGTAGCTTACGGATCAAGACAATTGAAGAATCATGAGAAAAATTATCCTACTCACGATCTGGAGTTGGCAGCTGTGGTCTATGCACTTAAGACTTGGCGACATTACCTTTATGGCGAAAAATTTGAGATATTTACCGATCACAAAAGCTTGAAGTACTTGTTCACACAAAGAGATTTGAACATGAGGCAGAGACGCTGGATGGAGTACCTTGAAGATTACCAATTCACCTTGTCTTATCATCCCGGGAAGGCTAATGTTGTAGCAGATGCACTAAGTCGAAAGACAAGAGAGATTGTAGCCAACATATCAATTAAAGAATGGGAAATGGTAAGCACTGTGAATGAGTTTAAGTTACAACCAGAGACTCAGAATGGGAAGGGTAGGTTGTTTACAATAGTTACAACACCCCAACTTCTTACCAAAGTGTTGGAAGCCCAAAGATTTGATCAGGAGATCGACTCCATCAAGGCCCGATTAGTGTCCGGGGAATCTTCACCGGATTGGACGCTCCATCAAGATGGTAGTTTAAGGTATTTAGGTAGAATTTTTGTGCCAAACATCGAACAATTAAGAGAGGAAGTACTTAAAGAATTTCACCATTCGGTTTTTGCGGTTCATCCGGGAGGAAATAAGATGTACCAGGATCTTAAGCGACAGTATTGGTGGAGTGGAATGAAGAAGGACGTTGCTCAATTCGTATCTAAGTGCTTGACGTGTCAGCAAGTGAAGGCAGAACATCAAAGGCCGGCAGGGAAACTCCAACCTTTACCAATACCTAAGTGGAAATGGGAACACATAACAATGGATTTTGTAACGGGATTACCCCGGTCGCCACAAGGCCATGATGCCATTTGGGTGGTGGTTGATCGATTAACTAAGACGGCACATTTCCTACCAATAGGACCAGGAGGCACACTCGAATCTTTAAGCCGATTATTTATTCGAGAAATCATTAGATTGCATGGAGTACCAGTCTCAATAGTGTCAAATCGTGATTCTCGTTTTACGTCACAATTCTGGCAAAGTCTGCAAAGGGCCTTGGGTATAAAGTTTTGTTTTAGTACAGCTTTTCACCCTCAAACTGACGGTCAATCAGAAAGAACAATTCAGACTTTAGAAGACATGCTTCAAGCTTGTGTGATGAACTTTAAAGGTAGTTGGGAGAAACATTTACCACTAGTCGAATTCTCTTACAATAACAGTTTTCAAGCAAGTATTGGTATGGCACCGTATGAAGCTTTGTACGGACGGCCTTGCTGATCACCGATATGTTGGACAGAAGTCGGAGAAGCACCTCTTGTAGGGCCATAGTTAGTTCAAGAAACTACCGAGAAGGTGAAACTAATTAGGCAAAGGCTCGAGACCGCTCAGAGTAGGCAGAAAAGCTATGCAGATCAAAGGAGAAGACCTTTAGCATTTAAAGTTGGAGATCATGTGTTTTTGAAAATACAACCTCGATGAGGAGTTGTTCGTTTCGGAAAGAAGGGAAAGTTGTCACCTCGCTTCATTGGACCTTTCGAAATTTTGGACAAAATAGGAGAAGTGGCGTACCGTTTGGCTCTACCGCCTCAACTGGTTGGAGTACATAATTGTGTGGAAGTGGTTTGGAAATACTCTTTAGATCCTGGAAGACGCCAATGATCCTCAGCTAGTCACCTGCAAAGATACAAATACTCGGTCGGGCGGGTGCCGGAATTAGCACTCCGACGGACAAGTCAGTTCTTCTACTCAAGAAAGCTTGTTGACTAAGTTTCTAGAAGTGATTCTTACATACATTTCTAGTCCATTGCCATTATATTTATACTCGTTTCTTCTGATCCTCGGGGCCAGGACCTACTTTTTCAATCATTATCTTTTCCACTATTCGGCTCTAGGGATCCTTCCCCATTCGGCCCATTTATCCTATCCGGCCCCTTGTCCTTGCGGGATATCTGCCGGCTAGCGTCTAGCTTCTGAAATATACCTCCTTTATCTTTGCCAATTATTCGGCTACCACAATTGCCCTCCGAACTCCCTGTTTGACAGCAGTCAATCGGCGTGTTCGGTTCAGAATTTGAGAAGTTTAGTGTCAGGCAGCTTCGCATGCCCCAATACATGTCAGGAGACGCGCGCCTTTTTGCTCATCATTACGCTTTCCCGCTCTATTCATGTGTATCTCAGCATTTATTGCGATTTGAAACTTTGGTCCTTTCGAATTCACATTTCGTCGATTTTCTGAGACTTTTGGATCGCCAGTGCATATCCCTCCGTGACTCGCGTTTTCTGCAACTTCTTCCGTTTCCCTTGTCTCATCTGCTCTTCGTAAGTTTCCTTATCTCTTCTTTGTAATCCTATTTTCTGTTTGCTATTTTAGCTTCGGCGAATATTTAGTTCTTTGCTAAGATGGCCAAACATTTGAAAGACCTCCTTTCTGAGGATCGTATCTCCGGTTTCCGGCAACATTTTTCTATTCTTGACGACGTCCATTTATCCCTTGTAACGGACAATGCTCTCGACATGGAGGGAAGATCAAAACACGATCGTATTTCCTCTTTTATCCATTGCGGAGGGCGGGGTTCGTTTCCCCCTACACCCACTCCTTAGGGCCGTTCTCCGCTATTGGGGTTTGATTCATTCTCAACCCAATGTAAATTTCTTTCGAATCATCATGGGGGTTGTAGAGTTGAATCGACGCCTTAGGATTAACCTTGGGATTCCGGCCATTCGGCATTGTTACGCCTTAGCCAAATCCTCCGGTCGGCTTGGGCGATACTTTCTCAGGGCCAAAGATACTGACCATCACTTGGTGACTATGCTTACCAGTTCTGGTAAACGGGTTGACGATGTGATGGTCAACGTTCGAGGTAATTGGGAGTTCGCTGAAGGGGAGGATCGCCTGGACCCTATTCCCAAACATAAGGGCGACCCAGGTTGCCATGCAATGTCTTGTTTGTTGGTCTATCTCTTATTCGGCTCCTTTCCCTAAATCGCTTTTTATCTTCTGCAGGTAATAGGTTGAAGAAAATTCTGACTTCGGTTGACGACGTGGTTCTTGGGAAAATCAAGACTGCACTCACATATTTCGGCCGTCCAAACGTACAACAGCAAGGGAGAGCCGCCCATATTCTCCTTCGGTACGAACCCACTTACACTACTTTCTCGGCTGCAGATAACATTCCGATTCCAGTCGGTAATCAACAGCTCTCGGCCCTTATCTTCCCCAGCTTCAAAACCTTAGGCAGATCAGTCTCGCAGCTTCTGATTCGGGGGAAGACGCCGAGCCGGTTGTAGAGGTGATTGCCGATCCGGCTGGGGAGTCTACTGAGGGGGTAGTAGAGGGCGACGAGGCCGTACGCTCGCATTTGAGGCCACCGAGCCATCCGCCTCAGGACGAACAGATTTCTCTTCCGGGGATATTTTTTGCGAATTTGGGGATCTGCCCGGCGATTTCTTTGAGGGTATGGCGAAGGAAAGCCTAACGCAATGGCACGTAAAAGAAATGCCGAGCGGATGGCCGCTCGAAAGAAGGCTGAATGCGCCGCATCAGATCCTAGCTTGATCAAGCCGTTCGTACCCGTTTCTGATGGGACGGTTGAGGTTGCTGCGTCTGATACGGGAAAAGAGGGTGGAGAACAGGCTGATGGGGAACGGCTGATTCCGGAGCAAGGCCAAAAGCGTGGTGCCGAGGGGGAAGCGAGTTCAGAAGCTGGCCCTGGTAGCAAACGGCCTCGGCTTGAAGAACCGGACGTGGTCGCTCCGTTCGTTATTCAGCCAAAGATCAGGGATATGCCGATTTTATCCGACGCTTCGGCCATCGAGGATCCAGCCGTGGCTCTGAGCCTGGCGGCTTCGATTTCTCTGCCGGCTGACAACAAAGCCTTCGATCCCGTGCCTGATATTATGGCCGTTGCCCTAACTGCTCAATCGGTACTCCTGGTAGGTCACCTTTATTTCGCTCTTGTTTGTTAGAGGCGTCTAATCATACCGAATTGTTTTGCAGACGATCGGAAGGATCGCCGACTTGGGTCGCCGCCTGCGTGATGCTCTCGGGAGAATCGACCATTTGCAAACAGAGGTGCAGGGTCAGAAAAGTAGGGCCGAGTTTGAAATTATGAGAGTTGAAATGGAGAGCGCGCGAGCCGAAGCGGAGAAAGAGAGGGTTCGCGTCGCCGAACAGCTTCGTGTTGATGCTGAGGGTAGGGCAAATGCGAGCGAGGAATCGCTCAAACTT
>JAPPVO010006273.1:0-15120 GCA_030407325.1 Camellia japonica | reverse complement strand
CAAAGTTTAGGCTATGTGTTCAAATTTCAAAATAGTGGGCTGTGTGTCCATCTCAAAGTTCGAGCTGTGTATTCAACATCAAGTATTCGGGCTGCGTGTTCAGACTTCAAAGACAGTGAGCTTCATGTTCAACTCTCAACCAGTGTGTGCTGTGTGTTCACCTCAAAATTCGGGCTGCGTGTTCAGACTTCAAAGACAGTGAGCTGCGTGTTCAACTCTCAACCAGTGTGTGCTGTGTGCTCACCTCAAAATTTGGGCTACGTGCTCAGAAATACAACAGTTTAGGCTGCGTGTTCAACTCTCAACCAGTGTGTGCTGTGTGTTCACCTCAAAATTTGGGCTGCGTGTTCAAAAAGTCAAGTGTTTGAGCTGTGTGTTCAGGCTTCAAAAATAGTGGGCTGTGTGTTCATCATCAAAGTGTGAGCTGTGTGTTCAACATCAAAGTTTAGGTTGCGTGTTCAAATTTCAAAATAGTGGGCTGTGTGTTCATCTAAATCGAGTTCGAGCTGTGTGTTCAACATCAAGTGTTTGAGCTGTATGTTCAGACTTCAAAAACAGTGGGCTGTGTGTTCAGATTTCAGAAAAATAATGGACTGTGTGTTCGCCGTCAAATAGTGGGCTGTGTGTTCAGAAATTCGAGTGCTTGGGTTGCGTGTCAACTTAACAAAATACTGTGTTGTGAGCTGTGTGCTAGAATAAGCAGAAGTATGGTGTGTGAACGCATTCAGAACGAGCAGATAAAAAATACACAGCAAAAGCATGAAATGCACGGAAAATGTAGAATACATTGCAGGAAATGTAAAAGTAAAGTACATACCTCTCGTGCCTGATAAGAGAGGTGGGACTCTGGCTCCCGTAGTAATAGATCTACAGGTGCTCGCTCATCAAAGTCGGTGAAGTGGTAGAAAACGGCCCGAGGAAGGATGTGCGCCAGAGGGTCTTACCTCTCGGGAATAAATGGCTGAATCCTCGGAGGTAAAGACATAATGTCTGGCTCACCCCCGGCACCTGGAGGACCTTCGCCCTGAGGAAAATGACCTGCCATTCCGAGAAATCTGCAAAAAGGAGCAAAAATGAGCAAAATGAGCCAAAATTGGAAAAAGTCAACAAAAGTCAACTCTCGGGAAATGAAAAAGTCAACAAAAGTCAACTCCGAGAAAATGTTCCAATGTTGAGACAAACTTACCTCAAGTGGCGAAAATGGGGAAAGAAGCTCCGAAATCAAATTTTAATCGGTCCAAAGTGAAGAAAATTGAAAGATTTCGCGAAACAACTTTGCGTGGGGCGTTGGAAAACGCGTATAGAGCGCAGATATGAGGGAGAAAATGGTCTAGGAAGGATGAGGAGCTAATTTCAGACCTAAAGTTGTGAGCAAAAAGTGTTTGGCCAAGTATATTTAAAGAAACAAATGCAAAAGGACAAAGCTGCCCCTGTTTTTGGCAAGGTGGTCGGCCGACCACCTTTTCTGGTAGGCCGACCACCCCCTCTCACCAAACCTGGTCGGTGGCCCCCATACATGGTCGGTGGCCCTCCTGAGTGGTCTCCCATGCCTCTTTGAGCTCCCTGCAAATTTTGGTGGTGATCGGAATCCCCGGCTCTCGAGAAAGTACAAGGAAAATGCACTTTGCGGCGCAAAATCCCTCTACGAGAACTTCAACTCCAACTTTCGATGCGTGTTTCGTCGTCATTCGTCAAAAGCAAGGTGTATCCTTTTTGAGTACGTTGCGACCCCCCTGGGAGGTAAACCGGAGGTTGCGATTGAGTTGTCCTCGTCAAAGCTCGCATTTCTTTGCTCGATGTTTTGTTTTAAACATGCTCGTAAAGTCGCACTTATCTTGCGTTGTTACGCATGCCACTCGCATTGTTGTGAACATCGCTTGCATTGTTGTGCATGTTTCACCGGTATTGTTATACCTCCATACTTAACTTGCGTTGTCACGCACGTTTCTCCTCGCATTGCGATGCACTTTCCCATCGGCACCATGTTTGTTTGCGTTCGATATAGTGTTGAACATATGTTGCTAACTATGTTGTGCTTGTTCAGTTTCTCTTTTTTGCAGGCACGATATTGTATGTACGGTTCATTTTTGAAGCTGGTGCGACCAGATGAACCGGACAGGTATTGTATCTTCTCCATGTGAGATGTAGCGAGAATTGTAATTCTCTTACACTCTTACTGCATGAAATGTAGTTGCTGCTTTGCATTCTTGCTTAAAACTGTTGCATCTATTGTAAATATTTGCTTCATTACAGCTTGCTGCTTTGCATGATCATGAGTTACGTTCGACTTGGTGCATATCGTTTTGCATTTTGCCCCCCGTCTGCGGGCATGCCTGAGGGCACATCTCTTTGTTTATCTTGCCTGTTTGTCTAAGTCTTCGCCTTGTCAAAAATGGGTCGTCTATGGGCTTTGACATTCACTCCCGTCAATTACGACTTCCGAGTTCTGTCAAAGAGGGGCAACTGTAGACACCCCATTTTTGACCAACCTTAAGACTCAGATGTCGCCGATTGAGCGCTCGTGATGCTGCATATTATGCTCGTTCTGAGGTCACAGAGTCTCGGCTGAGAGCCTTGTCTCCGGACTTCGGGACTCTTTTGTGCTTTGCCTCGGTTTGCGAACAGATCATGTTTTTCTCTTCCTGAAGAGAGGGAGAGGTCTCGAAGACCATCTCTCAGTGCCGCAGGCTACGTTCGTGGTCGTAGGGCTCGTTTCGTGGTCGTCGCTATTCCCGTTTGGAGACCAGTTTTCGGTTTTCGGAGCCGTCGGTCGTGCACCTCGGTTCGAGACCGCTTAACTTTCTCCGTTTGCTTCGGTTTTTGGCACACACCTTGTTCCCTCTCCCTAGAGGGACACTGTCGCCCGGGAGACCACCTTGTGGTCATACGCCACTTCTGGTGCTTAATAGTCAGTTTTAGGGCCTTCGGCCGCGCGTTTGACCCCCAAACCCTCGTTTTGCATCGGAGTGTGGGTCTTTTTGGCATGGACCCTAGTTTCATTGTTAGGAGTGGTACTAGGGTGGGAGACAACCTTTTTCTTTCTTGAAGACCACTTTCCCGGTCGGCGGTTTCTTGTAGGTAAGTGTCTCCCTCACTTTGGCCACAATTTCTGGTCTCCATACCACCATTGAGTTGCATTAACCTGGGAAGACCACCAATATGGTAGTGTCACGACCCAAACCCGCCCCTATAGGTTTGGCACCGTAACCGGCCAGTAATCCGAGGATTACCTACGGCCTCTGAACGGATTAACAAATAGTAAGGGGCTGCGGAAGCAAATATACAAAATAACAAGGTCCAATGAGCTGTGATGACGTACATGGGACAGAAATTCAAAACTTTATTTATATACATAAGCATGCTAGTCAGATACACCAAATATGTACAAAGTATTTACAAATGTATTCCCAAGATCCGACGTTACAAACAGATACAACAGACTAGCATGAAGTGCAAAAACAGCCAAGGCGTTAGGTTTCAAGCGGAACCTCCTCGGGAGGCGCAATGGATGGCTGACCAAAACATAACAGAAGGCCATCAACTATGGCCTGGGTCCTGTGCCGCCTCACCTACATATATATAGTAAACTGTGAGCGAAAGCCCAGTGAATAATAAACAGAGTAAAGGGGTTTCAATGAATGAGTTCGTACAGATTTCAGAAATCAATTCATATTTCATCAAAAGCATACTTGATCACGTAGAAATCATAATTTCAGTTTTATCAAATTCATACTTAATCGGATCATGTACCGACAGAAATCATAAGTCATAGTTCATTTACGTGATACATCCATTAGCATAACTAAACAGGACGCGCAATGCGTAAGGTTATGAATAACTTTCTAATTCCCGCGAAGGAACCTCCGGATCCGGGTAACTGGACAGCTAAGCCCCCATGGCGGGCCTCCGGTACGGGCAATAGTGCACAAACAGGACGCATAAGCGTAAGGTTACCAATAACCTAGTTCCACTAAGGAACCTCCGCTACCGGGTCACGGCTGTAAATCTCACATGGTACTAAGGATGTCACGAATACGTGTCAGAAATTGAACAATCATTCATTGTACTTAACATATCATTTCAGAAAACAGATCTCATTTTACCACACAGAAAATAAGTACTGTTGAACATATCTTTACTAAGTTATTACTCACAGTGGGCGTCGAAATAGATAGACGGAGCCAAGTGGTCAAGCAAAATGCGGCACACGACCTACACAACACATAACGGATACACACTTGAAATACGCATTTCTAACTGTACAAACTTACATCATGGTCCTAAGTGTGTACCTAACCTCTTATCCTTAATATGGAGCCTTAAACATGGCCTAGGAATGCCTAGGATGGAATGAGGGTGCAAAAATGCCTTAGAAAACATTTTTCAAAAGTTGCTGAAAACAGGGGTCTCGCTCGAGCGAGCCTTCCTTCGCTCGAGCGAGCTTGCAAATCAAAGGGTTCGCTCGAGCGAGGAATCCTTCGCTCGAGCGATCTGCAAAGATGAAAAAGTACTGGTTGTTGATTTTTTCCGCCCGATGCTCGCTCGAGCGTGAGACACAGCTCTTCGCTCGAGCGTACGCCTGCGCACACCAAGATTCTGAGAGCTTGAAATTTATGCTCGAGCCACCATTCCTCCGCTCGAGCGGAGCTCTGAACAACGATGGTCTCTCGAGCGTGGAATCCTTCGCTCGAGCGAGGAAGCCAAATTCTGGAATTTCCAGATTTGCCTCCCAAGCTCAAACCAAGCATTCTATAGCTCAAAACTCAACCTCTTGGGCCCATTTTCTGGAAAAACATTTCAAACTCATAGTATATCAAGTTTCAAAAGCCAATTTGGAAAATCAAGGGCCAAGAGTGAGTCAATTGAACACAACTTCCATAAATCATCAAGAACAAGGTTTAAACCAACATGCATGAGTTCAATTTAATTTCATGCTCCAAAACATGATCCAAAGCAAAATTAAACTTAGAATTTTGATGAATTCATGGGCTTGCAAAAATATGAGCATGCATGTGAAGTTTTGATAAAAAACAACTCAAATGGCAAGAGGGTAAACATGCATGCATGATATTACTACCCAATTCAACAATTCAAGCCAAATCTAGACTCTAATCTTCAATAGGTCATGAAATATGCAAGAACTAATCAATTACATGAATGAGAGGATGAATTCCTACCTTAAACCTTTAATTTCAAGTCTAGGAGCTCAATTGTTCCAAGTTGTCTACAACTTCCTCCAATTTCCAAGCTAAACCTTGTAGAAATCAATTTTTCTCTCCTCTCCCTATTCTCTTCCCACGTTTTCTCTCTTGTTGAGGCTCAAATGTGTAAATGAAATGCAAAAGGGGTGAGTTAGTGGAGTAAAACAATAGCCCTATAAGTGGTGTTTGGCCCAAACTAAATAAATGGCATTATTTTAATCGAGTTTAATCGCTCCAAACCGAATTTTAATTAAACCCACCATAAAATCACATAAAATCTAACTAGTCTAAAACACTAATCAATTTCGAAATCGGGTGCCGATAAGGCTTCCAATTCGCAATTTAAAGTTTAAAACACGAACAGATATTTCGACACCGAACAGATAAGAACACATAAATCATGCAATACACATGCAAATCGATTTCAGATTTCCTCTTAATTACCATTAGGCATAATTAAGTCCCAATTAACGTTAATCAGGGTCAGGGTTATTACAGTCTTCCCCCCTTAAAGGAGTTTGGTCCCCAAACTCAAATTACCTTCAGTTGAAATCAACACGGGGTCCAGCGGAAACAATTCCGGGTATCTCTTTTTCATGTCTTCCTCGGTTTCCCAAGTTGCATAGGTTCCCCCGTGGTTCTGCCAATCAACTTTCACCAACGGTATTTCTTTGTTTCTCAGTCTCTTAATCCTGCGGTTCACAATCTGGATAGGCTTTCTTCATAGGTGTAGTCATCTTTCAAAAGTACATGTGTCGGTTCAATGACATGGAGTGGATCTCTCAAATATTCCCGAAGCATCGATACATGAAAGACATTGTGCATATGTTCCATGACTGGAGGTAAGGCTATCCGATATGACACCGGATTGATCTTTTCGAGAACTTCATAAGGTCCAACATACCTTGGCGCCAATTTACCTTTAACACCAAATCGAGTTTGCCCCTTCATCGGGGTCACTTTGATGAATACATGGTCCCCACTTCATATTCCCTTTCTCTTCTTCGAACATCGGCATAGCTTTTCTGTCTACTCTGTGCAGTTTTCAGACGTTGCTGTATCAGTTTACCTTTTCGGTTGTTTCTTGCACAAGTTCCGGCCCCAATAAAGGTCTGTCACCTACTTCAGCCCAACATATTGGAGAACGACACTTTCTTCCATACAAGGCCTCATAAGGCGCCATTTCAATGCTGGAGTGGTAGCTGTTATTGTATACAAATCGGCCAATGGCAAGTAGTCTCCCAATTTCCCTGGAAGTCTAACACACACATTCTGAGCATATCCTCCAGAGTTTGGTTGTTCGTTCAGTTTGGCCATCTGTCTGTGGGTGATAGGCACTGCTCAATCTCAGTTCTGTTCCCAAAGCCTGTTGCAAACTCTGCCAAAATCTCACACAAACTTCGAGTCCCTGTCAGACACAATAGACACTGGCACTCCATGCAATCTCACAATTTCAGTCATATAGATGTTGGCCAATTTATCAGCATTATAGATAGTTTTAACAGGCAGAAAATGTGCAGACTTAGTTAAACGGTCAACTATAACCCAAATAGAGTCCATACCTCAAGAAGAACGAGGCAATCCCACAATGAAGTCCATGATGATGTGCTCCCATTTCCATTCCGGTATTGGGAGTGGTTGTAGCAAACCAGCAGGTCGTTGATGTTCAGCTTTAACTTGTTGGCAATGTAGACATCTAGCCACAAAGTCTGCAATACTCTTTTTCATTCCAGGCCACCAAAAATTCTGTTTCAAGTTGTGGTACATCTTCGTGTTTCCCGGATGCATAGCGAATTTACTACTGTGAGCTTCAGTCATAACACGTTTCCTCAAATCATAACAATCGGGCACACAAAGACGATTCTGAAATTTCAGCACATCGTTTTCAAACACAAATCCTGGCATCGGTTTCGAATCAAACTCCTCTATAATCTTTTTCAAGTATTCATCTTCACATTGTTTTTGTTTGATCTCATCAGAGAATAGTAGGTTGAGCAGAAATAGCAGAATACATCCATCTTGTTCAAAATCAGTCAACAAGTCTTTTCGTTGGATAACAAACACGATACAGTTGCACCAGATTTTCGGCTCAAGGCATCTGCTACAGTATTAGCCTTTCCTGGATGATACAAGATTTGCAAGTCATAATCTTTGATTAGTTCCAACCAACGTCTCTGTCTCATATTCAACTCTTTTGGGTGAAGAAATATTTCAAACTTTTATGGTCTGTGTAAACTTCACAAGTTACCCCATATAAGTAGTGACGCCATATCTTTAAAGCAAATACCACGGCTGCCAATTCAAGATCATGCGTTGGGTAATTCTTTTCATGAAGTCGGAGTTGTCTAGAAGTGTAGGCAATCACCTTTCCATTTTGCATTAGTACACACCCCAAGCCTTTATAAGAAGCATCACTGTACACTTGAAACCCATCAGTACCATTAGGCAAAGTTAAGATTGGTGCAGTCACTAACCTGGTTTTCAACTCTTGGAAAGCTGCCTCTCTTTGGTCATTCCAGTCAAATGGCATGTTTTTCTGAGTTAATTGAGTCAATGGTAAGGCAAGCTTAGAAAAGTCTTTCACAAATCTCCGGTAGTAACCTGCAAGTCCCAGAAAACTTCGAACTTCTGTCACATTTGTAGGTCTAGGCCAATCCACAACAGCTTCAATTTTCTGAGGGTCCACAGACACACCATCCTTGTTGACAACATGACCCAAAAATGCCACACTGTCAAGCCAGAATTCACACTTGGACAATTTAGCGTACAATTTCTTTTCTCTCAAAATCTGCAACGCGGTTCTCAGATGATTCTCATGTTCTTTCCTGTCTTTAGAATATATCAGAATATCATCAATAAATACAACAATGAAGTCATCCAGATATGATTTAAACACCCTATTCATAAGATCCATGAAAGCAGCAGGTGCATTGGTCATCCCAAACGGCATTACTAGGAATTCATAATGTCCATATCTAGTTCGGAATGCAGTTTTCTCTCTGTCCTCGGCTCTAACTTTTAATTGATGATACCCAGACCTGAGGTCAATTTTAGAAAACACTTGGGCACCCTGAAGTTGATCAAACAAGTCATCTATTCGAGGCAAGGGGTATTTGTTCTTGATAGTCACTTTGTTCAATTCCGGTAATCTATACACAATCTCAAAGATCCATCCTTCTTTTTAACAAACAAGACGGGAGCACCCCAAGGTGAAGTACTCGGACGGATAAAGTTCTTGTCTAACAGTTCCTGAAGTTGGGTCTTCAATTCTTTCAATTCAGAGATAGACATTCTATAAGGAGTCTTGGAAATAGGTTGTGTCCCCGGAAACACCTCAACAGTAAATTCAATTTCTCTGTCAACTAAGTCCCCCGGTAAATCAGTTGGAAACACATCAGGAAAGTCACAGACAATAGGAATTGTTTCTACAGTGGGACTATCAGATGATGTAGTCAGTATGCAACACAGATAACCCCTACATCCCTTCCTAAGCAGTTTTACAGCTTTCATAGCCGAAATTAAGTATGGGGGAGGAACTACCCCATTCCCTCTAAAGGTAAATTCAGGCATACCCGGCGGTCTAAACACAACAGTTTTGTTTGCACAATCAATGGTAGCACAGTATTTAGTCAACCAATCCATCCCCAAAATACAATCAAAATGATGAATGTCCAAAGGTAATAAGTCCACATACAACATCATATCACTGACCCTAACATCACATGCTGGATATACATGAGTACACGTCATAAAGTCCCCAGATGGCGTAGATACAGATAGCACATATGTCATAAGTTCTAATGGCCTAGTCAATTTTTGGGAAAAAGCATGGGACACAAAAGAATGTGTAGAACCAAAATCTATCAATACACATGCATTTTGAGAACATACAGAAAGTGTACCTGACACCACAGTGTAGGTGTTCGGTACGTCCCCGGGCACTAAGGCAAACACTCGGCCTTGTTTCAAAGGTTCTTTCCCTGCATTGGCTTTGGCATTGGTTTTGGCCACAGAAGCGGATCCCGCTGAACTTGCTGCAGGATGGCTAGTAGTCTCAGATCTAAGTGGACAATCTCTCATCATATGACCGGCTGGCCACATCGGAAACAAACATTGGACGCGCGGCGGCAGACACCCCTGTGCCTGTTACCACAATCAGAACAGACTGGAGGAGGCTCACTACTTTGACTTGAGTTGCTCCAAGTCCCTGTGTTTTGCTTCTTATTGTTAAAAGACCGACCTTTCCTAAAACCAAATCCGGATCTTTTTCCTCTCCATTCGTTTGCTGCAGGTACTGGCGCTTTGCTTTGTTTCATGGCAGCTAGGGTAGCCTCTGCCATTAAGGCTCTGTCTAGGACTTCCACATAAGTAGGCAATTTTAGGACGCCTACTCGATCAAACACATCAAGATTCAATCCCCCTTCAAACTTTCGGGCTTTCTTGTATTCTGTGTCCACCATATGTGGAGCAAATCGGGCTAACTCAGTAAACTTAGCTTCGTATATTCCGCCACTGCCATTCTTCCCTGTTTGAGTTCCTGGAATTCAGACACTTTTCGATCTCTGAAACATTGGGGAAATACTTGTCATAGAAAATGGCATTAAACTGTGCCCATGTCATATTCCCATTGTTGTTTCGGATTAACAACCACCACCTGCGGGCTTCGTCTTTCAGAGTGTAAGTAGCTAACAGGACTTTCTGAGTTTCAGAACAAGGGAACACTTCATACAATTTCTCCATTTCAAGCAACCACGTCTCAGCTTTCAAAGGTTCAATTCCACCATAGAACATTGGCGGTTTCATTTTCAAGAATATTTCTGTGTCAGATTAATGATGTCATTGTTATCTGCCTCAACTTGTACCGGTGGAGGCGGAGGAGGTAAAGGTTGCTGTCTTTGCTGCTGTGTTAAGGTCTCAGTCAATGCTGCTAACATCTGTTCCATTCGGCCCATGCGAGCCTCTGAAGATTCACTTTCACCACTTCCCCTTGCATTCTCCATCTTACAATACAGAAATCAAGTGATATTAAGCATAGGCATGATCTTATTCATTCCTTCAATTCATTTAATCAAATGTACTTTCAATTTTAATATTCAGTTATATTACCACACACTCACACATGCAGATGGAATGCCCCTAACTCTTACTAGGACATCCTAAGCTCATAAGGACCTGTGTGTGCGGTATAACTCGTGCTCTGATACCACTCTGTCACGACCCAAACCCGCCCCTATAGGTTTGGCACCATAACCGGCCAGTAATCCGAGGATTACCTACGGCCTCTGAACGGATTAACAAATAGTAAGGGGCTGCGGAAGCAAATATACAAAATAACAAGGTCCAATGAGCTGTGATGACGTACATGGGACAGGAACTTCAAAAACTATTTATATACATAAGCATGCTAGTCAGATACACCAAATATGTACAAAGTATTTACAACTGTATTCCCAAGATCCGACGTTACAAACAAAAGATACAACAGACTAGCATGAAGTGCAAAAACAGCCAAGGCGATAGGCTTCAAGCGGAACCTCCTCGGGAGGCGCAATGGATGGCTGACCAAAACAAACAGAAGGCCATCAACTCTGGCCTGGTCCTGTGCCGCCTCACCTACATATATATAGTAAACTGTGAGCGAAAGCCCAGTGAATAATAAACAGAGTAAAGGGGTTTCAATGAATGAGTTCGTACAGATTTCAGAAATCAATTCATATTTCATCAAAAGCATACTTGATCACGTAGAAATCATACTTCAGTTTTATCAAATTCATACTTGATCGGATCATGTACCGACAGAAATCATAAGTCATAGTTTCATTTACGTGATACATCCATTAGCATAACTAAATAGGACGCGCAATGCGTAAGGTTATGAATAACCTTCTAGTTCCTGCGAAAGAACCTCTGGGTCCAGGTAACTGGACAGTTAAGCCCCCATGGCGGGCCTCCGGTACGGGCAATAGTGCACAAACAGGACGCATAAGCGTAAGGTTACCAATAACCTAGTTCCACCAAGGAACCTCCGCTACCGGGTCACGGCTGTAAATCTCACATGGTACTAAGGATGTCACGAATACATGTTAGAAATTGGACAATCATTCATTGTACTTAACATATCATTTCAGAAAACAGATCTCATTTACCACAGAAAATAAGTACTGTTGAACATATCTTTACTAAGTTATTACTCACAGTGGGCGTCGAAACAGATAGACGGAGCCAAGCGGTCAAGCAAAATGCGGCACACGACCTACACAGCACATAACGGATACACACTTGAAATACGCATTTCTAACTGTACAAACTTACATCAGCGGTCCTAAGTGTGTACCTAACCTCTTATCCTTAATATGGAGCCTTAAACATGGCCTAGGAATGCCTAGGATGGAATGAGGGTGCAAAAATGCCTTAGAAAACATTTTTCAAAAGTTGCTGAAAACAGGGGTCTCGCTCGAGCGAGACTTCCTTCGCTCGAGCGAGCTTGCAAAATCAAAGGGTTCGCTCGAGCGAGTAATCCTTCGCTCGAGCGATCTGCAAAGATGAAAAAGTACTGGTTGCTGATTTTTTGCTCGATGCTCGCTCGAGCGTGAGACACAGCTCTCGCTCGAGCGTAGGTCTCTTCGCTCGAGCGTACGCCTGCGCGCACCAAGATTCTGAGAGCTTGAAATTTACGCTCGAGCCACTATTCCTCCGCTCGAGCGGAGCTCTGAACAACGATGGTCGCTCGAGCGTGGAATCCTTCGCTCGAGCGAGGAAGCCAAATTCTAGAATTTCCAGATTTGCCTCCCAAGCTCAAACCAAGCATTCTATAGCTCAAAACTCAACCTCTTGGGCCCATTTTCTGGAAAAACATTTCAAACTCATAGTATATCAAGTTTCAAAGCTCAATTTGTAAAACCAAGGGCCAAGAGTGAGTCAATTTGAACACAAATTCCATAAATCATCAAGAACAAAGGTTTAAACAAACATGCATGAGTTCAATTAATTTCAAGGCTCCAAAACATGATCCAAAGCAAAATTAAACTTAGAATTTTGATGAATTCATGGGCTTAGCAAAAAATATGACCATGCATGTGAAGTTTTGATAAAAACAAACTCAAATGGCAAGATTGTAAACATGCATGCATGATTATACTACCCAATTCAACAATTCCAAGCCAAATCTAGACTCTAATCTCAATAAGGTCATGAACCATGCAAGAACTAATTCAATTACATGAATAAAGGATGAAATTCCTACCTTAAACCTTGAATTTCAAGTCTAGAGTTTAATTCTTCCAAGTTGTTACACTTCTCAAATTTCCAAGCTAAACCTTGTTAGAAACCCATTTTTCTCCTCTCCCTAATTCTCTACCACGTTTTTCTCTCTGTTGAGGCTCAAATGTGTAAATGAAATGCAAAAGGGGTGAGTTAGTGGAGTAAAACAATAGCCTATAAGTGGTGTTTGGCCAAACTAAATAAATGGCATTATTTTAATCGAGTTTAACCGCTCCAAACCGAATTTTAATCAAACCCACCATAAAATCACATAAAATCTAACTAGTCCAAAACACTAATCAATTTCGAAATCGGGTGCCGATAAGGCTTCCAATTCGCAATTTAAAGTTTAAAACATGAACAGACATTTCAACACCGAACAGATAAGAACACATAAATCATGCAATACACATGCAAATCGATTTCAGATTTCCTCTTAATTACCATTAGACATACTTAAGTCCCAATTAACGTCAATCAGGGTCAGGGTTATTACAGGTAGGCCGACCACCTTTTCAGCTTGAACCTTTTAACCCCTGGTCAGCAGACCAGGGCAAGTTCGGCCGACCACTTGAACTAGTCGGCCAGCTTTCTGCTTTTTTGTCTCTTTGAGTGCTATCCAGCTGTGCCAGCTGGGAGGCATTTGTCCCATCCTCCTAGGATTGACCCTCTTGTTTTGGCTTCTTAAAGAAGCTTGGTCCCTTTTGCTTAGCTTCTAAGAGAAGCTTGACCTTTTGTTGAGCTTCTTGAGAAAGCTTGGCCCCGTTGGTCTAGCTTCCTCAAGAAGCTTGACCCTTTTGGTTTAGCTTCCTTTAGAAGCTTGGCCTCTTTGCTCCAAGCTTCTTAGAGAAGCTATGGACCTCCTCTTCTATAAGAGGGAGCCTCTCCCTCAAGAGCCAAGGTTGAGAAATTTTGGCTAAGGCATACATCTCTCTCTCTCTCTATCATTCTCTTTTGGTGTCCAAAACTCCTAGTTCTTGGCCTCATTGCACTACACCTCCAAGCACAACACCTCCATGGTCAACCTAAGCACCTAGGAGCTCATTTTTGGAGGTTGAAGAGTTTCTATTTTGGTCCAGAAGCTGCTGGCCTTCTTCTCTACAAGGGTAAGTCTCTATTTCCCTCTTGATAGCCTTATTTTGCTTCATAGTTTAGCTCTATTTGCAAGCATATTTAGGCTTTGTCATAAACTGAAAAAAGTCTTGTTTTGAGCTTCTAAATATGTTTGTTTAAGGCCATTTTTCTGTTGGGGGTCATCTACCCCCTTGCATGCTTCATTTCCTCTTGTTTTGAGCTATGCATTAGAGCATTTGTGTTGGCCTTGGTTTGGCCTTTTAGCCACTGAAATCCAGCGGATTTTCAGTGGCTAACATGTGTTTTTGAGCCTCAAAATCAGGGAGGGGTGACCCTCTCACCCCTTGTTTTGTTTACTAGCTTTCTTGGCCTTTCAAAAGAGCCCCTATTTGCATGTTTCAAAGCCATGTTTCAAGCCACCTTTTGTGAGTTTTGTGACCTGCATAGGCTTTATCCAGAGCCCTTTTTGCCATGTTGAATGTCTATTATGCATGTGTAGATTTATCCTCTTCAAGGCCTTCCAAAAGGGGCCTTTACTTGCATGCTTCCTAGACTCATTTCAGGCCCTTTTCAGTGAGTTTTAGGGCCCTCATAACCTCTCTCCAGAGGTAGTTTTGCCATTTTGTGTGTCCATCATACATGTGTAGAACAACCCTCTCATTGGCCTTTCAAAGGAACACTTCATTCTAACATGTGTTGACTGAGTTTCAGTGGGTTTTTGGTCATATTTTGGCATGCCATGTTTCTGTTTTTTGGCTGGTTTGGTGGCCCCTCATGTGCTTCATATACATGTAGTGTAAACCATGCTTACTAGCCTATGTTGCATGTTGTTTTGGCCCTTCATGTTAGCACCTTTTGGCCATACCTTAAACTGATTTTGTGCATGTTTTGGACTGCCTTAGCTTTGTTTTTGGGTCTTATGGTCGAATGATGCTTGTTTTGCATGCTTGTAGTTCAATGTCCATGCCTAGCTTTGAGATTTGAGGTCTATTGCATGCATTTACTGAGGTGTTTTCATGCTTTGGGGTCATTATACATCATATTTCAGAGCTTATATGAATGCCATATTCCCATGATTTCCACTCTTTAAACGTGTTTGAGAGTTGTGCATAAATGCCTCGTTTTCGGACCATTGCATGAGCTTCGTTTCTTTGCATATTGAGTCATCATTTTGGGCCATTTTCCCACTGTTTCAAACATGCCTAGGGTCTATTTGGGGCCAGTTTTGCCATTTATACATTGCTTTGTGTACCTCTAGTGTAACCCGCTTCACTAGTTTTGGTATTCGAGCCATCTTGCATGCATTGTGTGACATATTTGCATGATTCGAGACCATTGTACATTATGTTTCAGAGCTAGAAAATGTGTATTTGCATGTTATACTTCATCCTTTGCCATGCTTAGTTAGAGTTGCATGTTGTGCCTTAGGATCGGTCCTTTGCATCCGTGCATATTTGCATGTATTTCGGTTGTATCATTTTCATCATATGGCCACTGATGTGAGTGTGGCTGAGGTCCACTCATATTGATGTAAGTCCATCTTGCATTTGTATATGCCATTTAGTTCATGTGCGCATGATAGTCT
>JAPPVO010006272.1:0-33851 GCA_030407325.1 Camellia japonica | reverse complement strand
TGAGTGGTTGCTTCGAAGACATTCTATATTGGCCAAACATATCCTTAAAGACTGCATAGAATATGCAAAGGTTGCCAGGCATGTCAAAAGCATGGTACAATAAGACATGTGCCCATAACCGACCTACATGCAGTAGTGTGAAACCTTGGCCATTCAGAGGGTGGGCCATGGATATGATGGGAAAAAATACACCCACCTTCTTCGAAACATCATTGTTTCATTCTAGTGGCCACTGACTACTTCACCAAATGGGTCGAAGCCAAACCATAAAGCGTGTAGACCAAACAGAGGTCATTGGGTTCATTAAAGACTTGATCCATAGATTTGGCATCCCACAAACCATTACTGTAGATAATGGGACTGTGTTCGATGGGAAATGGTGAAGTCCTTTGTAGCAGATTTGGAATTAGCCTTGTTAATTCAACACCC
The DNA here is from genome assembly GCA_030407325.1 of Camellia japonica. Taxonomy (NCBI): domain Eukaryota; kingdom Viridiplantae; phylum Streptophyta; class Magnoliopsida; order Ericales; family Theaceae; genus Camellia; species Camellia japonica. The sequence goes on along the minus strand of JAPPVO010006272.1, from coordinate 33,422 downwards.
TATTATGCACAAGCCAATGGTCAAGCTGAGTCATCCAATAAATCCTTGAAAAAGGGTTACAAAGGTTGTGGAGGATATCCTAGGGATTGGCATAACCTTCTGTTGGATGTTTTGTGGGCTTACAGAACTTCCCCAAGGTCAAGCACAGGAGTTACTCCTTATGCCTTAGTATATGGGCATGATGCAGTTCTACCTGTAGAAATTAATGTTAAATCCTTGAGGGTAAGATGTCAAGATCAGTTAGATCCTGTGAGCAATACATCAAGTATGTGCTTGGAGTTAGAGGGCATAGATGAAGCCAGAATATTGGCATTAAATAGCATCCTTTTCCAAAGAAGAAAAGCAGCTAAGAATACAACAAGAGAGTCAAACACATTGGCTTCGATGAAGGTGATTTGGTATGGAAGACAATACTCCCAATAGGAATTAAAAGCCATAAGTTTGGCAAATGGTCACCTAACTGGGAAGGACCATATCAAATTCATAGAGTTCTGCCTTTTGGGGCCTACCATTTAAGAAATTGAATGGGTATGTACATCCCAAAAGATCAATGGCAGATATTTGAAGCCTTATTTCCAACCATTTGGGAAACACAAGGGATAACATAAACATACAAAAACACAAGACTGCTCGAATGATAAGACAAAATTTGTTCTTTTATAAAGAATCAAGTACATTGCGCCATAAATTGGCCCAGAAATCATTACAATGTCTTAATTGTTTTGTACAATAGATTTTACTGCTAAGTGCTGGAAACAGTTGGATAGCTGCAGCCATGTCCTCTTTTCGATCAGCCAGCTCTTGGTTGGTGATGTGCAGTTTAGTGTCAGTTCGAACCAAGGCTTGGTTTACTGCAGCTAGCTCCTCCTCAAGTTGAGCTTTCTTCTCCAGCAACTGAATTCGAAACTGGGAGGCAGAGGAGTGTTGTTCCTTGAGATCTGATACTTCAGTATGCACTTGAGAGACAAAACTCTGATCCCTAGCCAATTTCTCATTCGCAGCATTGGCAGCATGACAAATGTTGATGTAGAAATCAATAGTAGCTGCAGCCTGGGATAGATGACTTGAGACATCCATGCCGAACTGCTCCGCGATTTTACAGCACTGAAGAAACCCATTTCTGATGATAGGCCTTTGTAGAGCCTCGAAGGGGATCCTCGAAAAGGAGATCAGCAGTTCCAAGCAAGTGTCTAAGTCTATAGAAGGGGCAAAAGGCTTGCTACTGGTGGAAGAAGAGCTCTCAAAGATTTTCAGCAAGGAGTCAGCCAAGGTTAATGGTTCAGCTTCAGCACTGAAAGTTGGGGAGGTAGAGGATGTGTCAAATAGACTAGCTAGCCTTCCCTCGAAGATGTCCACCTCATCCCTAGACATAAAGGGCATGGAGAGTGCTGTGGTGGAAAACACAGGAGACTGCATGGGGATAGGAGAAATAGGTGGAGCATCTTTAGCAGCCTCTATGGTCTTTGCCACCAAGGAATCAAGAGAAGAGGGGCTGGAAGTAGGCACAGGTGATGAACCATGAATTGGGGAACTACCAGCACCCTCTATGGAAGAGTCAACTGTCATTGGAAATGAAGCAGCAGTTGGAATTTCTGAGACAGGAGGAGGAAGAGCAAGGTTCGAAGAAGAGGTAATCTGAGGCAGATCAAAGTCAAAGAAGGAGAAATGGCTCTAAACTAAGAAAAAGGGATGCAGGGATACTTGGACTCAAAGAAGGTGTGTCGAATATAGGCTTGGGGAGTGGAAGCATGATTTGGATGGCCTTCACATGTTGCAATTGGTCAACTTCAACTGAAATTGGAATAGGCCTCCTGGGAAAGATAATTGTTGCTGCAAAAGGAAGAAATGCAAAGCAATGTCAAACTTCAATACAAAGGCTGACAAAGGGAAAACAGTAGAAATATGAAAGAAGTTACTTGTTTCAGAGGTATTGGCACTGATGGAAGAACTGCGAAGGAGAGGATGCTCGATAGTTTGTTGTCTTCGTGCAGCTTCTCTTTGTAATGCATTAGCAGCAGCAGCTTCATCTCTCAAAAACTGTTGCTGCCTTTTCTTCTCGGCCCTTTCAAAAACAATTATTGCCTTAGGATGTTCCTGCTCTACTATCTTGGCAACAGATTCGTGAATGGGATCCTCAATCAAGACATCAGTCGAAACAGTCACCTTCCTCCTCCTTTCTATGGCTTGGGCGATGGTTTCAGAATCAGAGTCTTCAGTAAAGTCAGAAGGAGAGACATAGTCTCTTTCTCCTCTTTCCCCTTGGTGGGGACACTATTGGTTCCTTTTCAATCCTTTTCTCTTTAATCTGGGGTTCAGATTTCTCTAAGGTTAGTTCTTTCTCCAATACTATAATGTCTGCCTCGAGAAAAGGATGCTCAGAGGTATCAGAAGGAAAGGTAGCCACCTTTTGTCTCTTGGTTCTTTGTAAAGGTACCTCTTGCTCTTGTTCGACTGCTTCTTCTCCCAAAGTTTCAGACTCCTCAGAAAGGAGGATCAGCTTCCTTTTTTGTTTCTGTTGCTGTTCCTTTTTGAGAATAGCTGAAGTCTCAGCTCTTTTAGGAGATTCTTCTTGAAGGACCCTGCACCAAAGAGCATAAGTATAAAGGAAACAAACAAGAGACTCAAAAGGAAAAAGAGAAGTTGAAAGAATATACTTTTTCTTGAAGCAGCCCGAGTAGCTTTCGAAGGAGTTGAAGTAGCAGGGATGGACTGAGCTGTTAGAGGCACAGTAGAAGAAGGGACAGTCTCAGCTCCTTTGGGCTTGGACACATCTAATACCTCCAATAGGTTTCAGGTGCAATGGCTAAATAGATTTCCATATTATTGTCCCACCACTGTTGGTATCTCTTCAGTACAATGCCCGCAGGAAGAAAAGGAGTGAATTCAAAATTAGCCAAGTCATCCATAAATTTGAAAGTTGCCTCCTCCAACCTTGATTTCCTAACTTTCAGATCTCTTCTGGTAAGGCTCAGGTTGGTTTGTTGTGTAGACACCCCATTTTTGACCGACCTTAAGACTCAGACGTCACCGATTGAGCGCTTGGTGATGTTGCATACTGTGCTCGTTCAGAAGTCTCAGAGTCGCGGCCGTGCGCCCTGCCTCTGGACTTCTGAACTCTCTTCTGTGCCTTGTCTCGGTTTGCGAACCAGACTCGATTTTCTCTGTTTTCTTTCCTGAGGGGAGGGAGTGGTCCCGTAGACTATCTCTCGGTGGCCGTGCGCTACATTTCGTGGCCGTAGGCCATTTTGCCCATTTCGGAGCCCGGTTCCCGGTTTTCGGGACCGTCAGGCCGTGTGCCTCGGTTCGGGACACCCAACCGTCTCCGATTCCTCCGGTTCTTGGCAGGTACCTCTGTTTTGTCATACCGAGAAACCCTGGGGTCTCAGATGCCCACTTCGTGGCCGAACGCCACTTTCGGTGCTCACGGCCCATTTTCGGGACCCCGAACCGCGCGGTTTTGGCCCCCGAGCATTCATTTCGCACCGGTTTCTGTTCAAATTGGCAAGTGCCTCTGTTTTATCATACTGAGGAACACTGGGCCCCCTGATGCCCACTTCATGGCCGAACGCCACTTTCGGTGCTTATAGCCGGTTTTCGGGCCCCGAACCTCGCGGTTTGGCCCCCGAGCATTCGTTTCGCATCGGTTTTTCCGATTTTTGGCGGGTACCTCTGTTTTGTCATTTGAGGAACACTGGGGCCTCAGATGCCCACTTCGTGGCCGGACACCACTTTTTATTTAGAGCAAAATATCTAGATATTTTGAAAGATATTTTGAAAGATATTTAGAGCAAAATATCTAGATATTATTTCCACCTTTTTGGCCCTCCTTTTGACCTCTCTTTTGGCCATAAAAACCAGCAGCTCCCAGCTGGTTGAAGGGTTAGAAAAATCCCTTGAGAGCTCCATACATGCATCTCCTCCATTCCTCTCTTCCAAAAAGCTTCAAACATCCAAGTTTTGCTTCCATTCCTTCATCAACTCCAAGCACAACCAACACCACCTCCATTTCAGCAGCAAGGGAGTAATTTTCAGAGGTTAGGGATCAACAAATTCAAGCCAAGAAGCAAAGAAAGCTTGATCTTCAAGGGTAAGTCACCAATTCCCCTTTTCTTGCATTTTTTTGCTTCAAATTTCTACCCTACTTGTGATCTGTTTTGGGCTCTGACCCCTTCTGGTTTTAGGCTTATTTTGAGCCCATCTACGACTTTGTAGAAGGGCTCAACCCTGTTTGGTGTCTCCTTCATACACTTGCTTCAATATCACTCTTTATGCCATTAATTTGCATGCTTTGTTTGGCTTTTGAGTGATCTGATTTCGAGCATACTATATACTGTGAGTGGGCTTATTTTGAGCCCCTATTCAACATTGAAGAAGGGCTCAACAATGTTTGGCTTCTCTATCATGCACTTCCTTGAAATTCTTCCATTTTACCGTAAAATTGCATGAGTTAATTAGCCTATTTGTGTCTGAGTTGGAGTATGCAACCTACTGATATTGTGCTCATTTTGAGCCCCTCTTCAACATTGAAGAAGGGCTCAACCATGTTTTCCTCCTCTATCATACACTTGCTTTGAATCCATGTTCTATGCCTATCTTGCATGCTTTGTTAGACTATTTTGGCTTCTGTTTTTGGCCTTCATCAGGCCTTGAAGGAGTCTTATTTTGGTCCATACATCATGCTTTGTGAAGGGTCTTAAGCCATTTGGTAATTGGTTTTAGTACTTGCTTTGAAATTCTTCAAATTTACCGTAAAATTGCATGTTTGTTTAGGCCATTCTAGCTTCTGTTTCTGGCCTTCATCAGGCTTGTGAAGTGTCCTATTTTGGTCTATTCTTCAAGTTTTATTAAGGGTCTTAAGTTGTTTGGTCATTGCTTATGATACCTCTCTTTATAAACCTCTTTTGACCCTTATTTTGCATGCTATGTATTGTATATCTACACACTGAATTTGGGGATCTCATCTTCTGTAAAAATGCATATTTGTAGTCCCTCTCTAATGTTGTAGAACTGATTTTTGGGTTTGAGCATTGTAGATATCACTTGCTTTGTAAATCCTCTATTTTTCCGTATTTTTGCAAGCTATTGTTGTCATATCTATGCTTACAATTTGGCCATGTTTTGTACTGGAAAGATGCTATTTTTGCGGCTGCCTTGCTACTGTTTTTGCTGTCATGTGTCAATTTTGCATGTATAGCATAGCTGTAGGCCATTTCGGGGGCTAAATATCACATTTCGGGAACATTCTGGGCATCGGGTGCATTTTTATCATCATTTTGAGGCTGTTTTCCCTTCATTTAGTTGCTGGAATTTAGTTCGCATGCTTGCATATCATTTCCCGTGCCATTTCATGCCTCGGGCCATGCCTCGGTTTGCGAGGCACCCCTGTTTTATCCGACGGCATCTGATGTGAGTGTGGCTGAGGTCCACTCATGTTAGTGTAAGCCCAATTTGCATTTTCCATGTCATTTGCATTGCGTATGCCACCGCCTCGGTTTGCGCGCCCGCGGGCACGCATTTCGAGGCAGCTCATTTTCATTCCACGGCATCTGATGTGAGTGTGGCTGAGGTCCACTCATGTCAGTATAAGCCCAATTTGCATTTCCATCTCATTTTATCATTGTCTCGGTTTACGTGCCTGTGGGCACACATTTCGAGGCACTTCGGTTTTATCCGATTTACATTTTTATCATCGCTTCGGTGTGCGTGCCTGTGGGCACACATTTCGAGGCACTTCGGTTTTATCCGATTTACATTTTTATCATCGCCTCGGTTTGCGTGCCTGTGGGCACACATTTCGAGGCACTTCGATTTTATCCGATTTTCTCATTTCATCATCGCCTCGGTGTGCGTGCCTGTGGGCACACATTTCGAGGCACTTCGGTTTTATCCGATTTCTCATTTTATCATCGCCTCGGTGTGCGTGCCTGTGGGCACACACTTCGAGGCACTTCGGTTTTATCCGATTTGCATTTCACATCATCGCCTCGGTGTGCGTGCCTGTGGGCACACATTTCGAGGCACTTCGGTTTTATCCGATTTGCATTTCACATCATTTTCTCGGTATGCGTGCCCGTGTGCGCGCATTTCGAGGCACCTCATTCTCATAGCATTGTGCATGCTAGAACTGTATCTTAGTTGCATTTCATGCATATCATGCATATTGCATCGTGTTCGGGATAGGAGTTAGCCCGGGCACGGGAAACGAGGCACGTTTCGTACTCCGAGTGACGGAACGGGTCTCAATTCTCCAGTCACCGACACTCCGGATAACCCATGATGGAGTTAGGTTTTGTCGTAGCATTCATCTGCATTGCACCCTATATTGAGTTGTGCAATCCGATTCCTCGGCCATCATGCATCGATATGCGTGATTGGTGGCACGAGGATCGAGGCATGCATATATTTGTGAAATACATTGCTATGCCCTTTTCCTGCTCTCTGTTGCAGCAAAATCAAGGATCAACAACTTTTCAGAGTTTGGCACGCATTTCGAGAAAAGTGCAAACAGAGGCTAATTGGGGCATCCCAGTGGATTTCCGCGCCAGAGCAGTCCAGCATACATCATTCATCAGAAGCAAGGCAGTCCCTGGCTTGCATGCCAGTTTTACTTTTTTGTAGTTAATCTGTACATTAATTAGAAATCTGTATTATTCTTTCATTTCGGACTGTATTATTATTTATTCGGACCCTCTGCGCGAGGGCATAACTGTAATAAGTGTGGGTGTGTGCGATGTATGTCTTCCAACCCCCATTTCTTTCTCCCTTTTATTTACCTGCTTATGATGGTTAGATATAGGGCATATTTCAATTAGCATACAGCATGATAGCATGTTTGCATCATTCATCTGTCTTGTACGCACCGGGCTCGGCGCATCATACAAACTGCATTTGTATTTCAATTCCAAATTGAATACGTGATAGTTGTAGCATTCCATATGCCATGTTTAGAATAGCCGAGCCTGCTATAGTTGCATTTTGCATGTGTTGCATTAGGCATTCCTGTGTATCTAGGATCATGCATGATTTCTAATGTAGTTTTTTTTTGGCTTGGAGTACTCGGTAAGTTTTATGCTTTAGCATCCTTGCATGCGTGTGAGTGTTGCCATGATAGCATGCTTGCCATGAGGCTATATGCTTATGTGATATAACTGTCTTGAATGCCTGTGGGTGGAGGTTGAGTTACTTGAATTGGAACAATTCATCGAATGTTTGTTTTAAGCCCACTAGATAGTGGCAAAATCATGTTTTCTAAGCCCACCTGAGGGTGGCAAATCCGCGTCTTAGCCTACCTGCGTGGTAGCACCATCAAACCATTTTCAAAAACAAACATGAAATGTTTTGTTCCAATTCAGGCGGCCCAGTCTATACTTGTTTGTTGCGAGCATCACATAGTAACCTAGGCTAATAACCGGAATAAGAACTCACAATGTTTTCAAAAACAGATATCATGGTTAGTAGAGGCCGGTCTTTGACCGGGCGAGCGGGGGTGCTCACGATGTGACCTTCCCCAATCGTACCCAAGTTCCCGAGCCAACTTTGGTGATGACGGACACGTGGCCTTCGGCAACGAGTCAGGGTTTCCTAAATTTCCCATTTTAAAATATTTAGGTGGCGACTCTGTTATCTGGCAAAGCAGTCCATGTTTGGCACTTCTTTCAAAAAATCTGTTTTCAAAACGATTTGCCGGATTTGGACTCTTTGGTTCAAGATTGAGAACCGTGACATTTGAGTCCTTCGAATTGTAGTGACCCCAATATGAACAGAACGGACCTAACCCTCCCGGGGCGTTCGGGGACGTCTACATGTTGCTGCAGAGAGGTATTGGGACCCCTTGTGTGAAACCAAATTGTCTAGCGAATTGAGCAGGACAATATGGCTCAGCTATACATTTATAAGCCCTGGGGTTTGTAGTCCCAATAAACAGCTCCCTAGGAAGCAGAAGGGAGGCCCATATGTCTTTATGAACTGGCGAAGCACAGAGCCTGTCACTCAAAAAGTGACTCAACCAAGGTGGACCTATGTTGGTCTCGAAAGGACGGAAGCGGCGAGCAGGAAATTCGGCTGGTAGTTGATGAAAAAAAGAGAAATAAAAGGCAAAAGAAGAAGGATAGAGGGCAACATTGGCTAGTCTTATGCCATGGGTAAGAGAGTGTGCCCCAGAAAATTTAAGACATTTGGATTGTAGTTCAGTGAAATAAGCAAAAAGCCAAAGCTGAAGGATCCAGAATGGCCCCCTTGATTAGCATCTAAGGGCTTCTCACAAAAAAGGAAGCAAACTCTGTATACATGACCAAGAATGTATGGGGCTAAGGCTACTCTTTTTTGCAAAACTAAGGCTTTGGCAAGTGGAGCAAATTCAGGCATAATTCTTTTGAAGAAGTGCAGAAAAGGAATTTGCAAAGCCAGTATAACAAGAAGGAAAAGAACTCCCTATCGGTTACGGGCCCTCTCTTTTATTTTCAGCTTTAACAAAATCGCTGTAAGATAAGTTAAGAGAGGGGAGGGAAAGAGACTGTTGAATCGGGGAAATCGGGTGTAATAATGGTACCATGGGGATACTCCTAGTAAATGGCAAATATCAAGAACAGTAGGAGCCATCATCCCACATTTAAATTGAAAGAAATTAAAGATAGGGTTCCAAAAGCATAAAGCAGCAGGGATTAAAAAAGGGTCCTCTGTGATAGTTACCCTTGATAGTCGAAGAGCGTCGAGAAGGCAGAGCTCTTGAAGGTCCAGTGTCCTCGCAGGGATAACCCGATCATACCACTCTTGCCACTCTGGTCTCATCGTGGGCCAACATCGGTGGGGGCGATTGATCCTCCAGCTCCTCCAATCAAGACCACCTTCATATAGGAGACATTGGTTTTCCAGGCGAGGGTACAGAGCTGGGAGTTCAATAGGAATCTCTTTGAAGATTGGCCCGAGCACATAGTCTTGTCGTTCATGACGACGAGGGATAAAGACACGCCCATCAATGGCGCTTTTTCCCCCAGCCCTATACTTCTCGCACTCCACATCAATGAGCCTTTTCAAAGCTACGGATGAGCTCACGCGTTCGATGATTGGAACTTCTGGTGAAGAAGAAGCCATGGATGGTATGATGTTCGAAAAGGAAAGAGGGAAGTAAAGAGAAGTGAAAAATATGAGGGTTTGAATGTTAAAAGAGTAAGTAATTTCAGAATCCGAAACAAAGGGGTTTTAAAACCTTTGTGTCTGAAAAATATACTATGTGAGTCGTTAAGTACTAAAAGTACGAATACGAGGAGCCTCTTCCAATATTGATAGTTTTGGAGGGAAAAAGCACACTCCGGATACTGACGCCAGCTTCGAAGCAAGATATTTGGTTTCGAAATGAGATTTTGGCGCCAAAAAATCAAATAACAACGACTTCGAAATACATAAGTCGGCTTCGAAGCGTACTACATAATTGCTAGAATGCTTGAATATTGGTCCACTTCAAAGGGTTTAGAGACCTGTTTGAAGGTTATTGGATCCTTTAAGGATGAGCACTGTTCGAAGCATTAAAACCAGTTGTTGGTTTCCATATATACAAGAAGGAATTGCTTTTTGAACCTAAAACAGTGTGAATTATTCTTCGAAGCAAAATAGTCAATTTGAAATTTATTGGCTATACTAACCATGACCATATATTGGTTATAGTTATTTTTTGAGGAGTAATGTTGTTAAAATTCAAAGCGTTAATTCCAGATGATATCAACCAGAATTGTCAATTATACTCCATAAGTTGGAAAAAGACATGTTGGTTTTTCAGCGTTTCATTGAACAATTGAGTCTGATTCAAAAGGTGAGATTGTTCAATTCGAAGCTATAAGTTGGCTTTTGAAGACAAAAGGAAACAGAAGCAAACAATGTCAAATGCAAAGAGACTCTGTTTGTGTTAAAGCCAAGACAATTACATTGAGTATCCTCATTTGGGTACAAATTCAAGCTCATAAAAATAAGGAATAGAATAAATAACAAGATCATGGAACTTTGTCCAACAATGATCAATGAATATTTGTTCTTTCTTTATTATATCTTCTATCTCCTCTAATGTTGGCTGCATAAGTTGATGTGCTCTCACTTCATAATAGAGCTCCTCAGCCTTCGTCTCGAAAGCCTCTTCCCTCAAATTTTGTTCCAATTCATCTATGACCAAATCACCCAATACGCAGAATCTTTATTTTTGAAGTCATCGAAGTCTTCGATGAAGTTTTCTGCTTCGTATTGGGCATGAATTCGGAGAGATGAAAGTTGATCCAAAGATTGGATGGTGGCCTTAGAATTCTGTTGCCAGTGGAGCAGTAGCGGAAGTTGGTCCAAAAACATGTGAAGTTCTGCTTGGGCAATGGGATTGAGGACATGGCCCCTAGTCAGAATATCACAGGCCCATCGAAAGTTCTTGAGAGGGATGTCATCCTCAAGAACGTTGAAGGGTAAGTGAGAGAAAGCCGCAAGCAGAAGTTGAGCTTGTTTCCGTTCAGCTGGAGTGGGAGATGATGGAGGTTTGTAAGGTGGAAAAATTTTGTCCATAGGAAGGGCAAGCCTTAATTTCTCTATCCAGGAAAGAGTGGAAGGAGAAGAAGGAGTAGATGGTTCTGCTTCAGAAGATGGAGAAGGAGTAGATGGTTCTACTTCAGAAGATGGAGAAGGTGTGGATGCTTCTATTCCAGAAGGTGAAGAAGGAGGACTTGGCACTGGAGCGGAAGGAACAAAGGCATTAATATAGTCGAGCCAGTCAGAAGAGCAAATTTTTGCCTTCTTGGCCAAAAATGAAGGAGTATACCCTTGTGATTCTTCCAGATGCCGGGCAGTGTGCATTGTCCTTGTGGGCATAGAGGATGTGTACCAGGCCACAAGCAGATTCTCCTCCAAACTACGACGAAGGTCAATAGGCACATAAGAATAGACCACAGAACTTCGAACGTAGGAAGGAAAATCTAACGGGTCAGTGAACTCAACAAAATGGTGATTAATTCGTTCCCTCAAGTCCCAGGACTCAGGTGCTGACCAGTTTGTCCATCCGGAAACCCCAGAAGATGAGGAAGTTGTAGCTTCATCCCAAGTGAAGGTTTGTGAAGAAGAACTTCCTAAGTCCATATTTGCAACTTGTCGAAGCAAAGGCTTGAGTGTAGTTCGTTCAAGATACAAGGGAAGTTTAGAGGAAGAACTTCTTGTATCGGTAAATTTGTAAATCGAAGGGTTAAGGGCAATGTGGTCGTAGTCCAAAGGTTGATAATCTGCAAAAGCCTCCATGACCTGAATATAGAAGGGTGGGTAAAGGTGGCTAATGAATGCGTGGAGATTCTTTCGAGGGGAAATAGCATTACTCAATGGCTCTTCGTATGCTTGATCAGTAGAGTGCGAAGTTGATTGAGCCATAGTCCGTTCGAATACTGAAGGTATTGGGATGTTCGTTAAATTGAGAGTTAATGCGAATGATCATCAAATAGGTGACGGTTGTGTTTCCTGAAGATAGATCCCATGCACATTCCAAAAAGCGCGGGAAAAGCTTTTGATCCACTAATATTTCCAAGTATTGGGTATATTAGTGCGGGGGGTAATGTTGGCTACATATTTTGTAAAACCAAATCATAGTTTGACACGTGGCAGAATAAGGGTATTATGGGAAGATAATTCAAGTCTTCGATCCTGATCGAACACGTGGCATTGAACATTGGTACTTACATGATCTGAGTAGCACTGGATCAGTAAAGAGATACAAAGTGACGTGGCTCCAACAGTTACTCAATATTCAAATTCAAATACAGGAGGGAAGCTCAACTGCAAGAGATGGCGTAGTGGGGCTACTTCTAAGGCAGCATGATCATCGATCATGGAGGAGTAGTTCGACGGTTCGAAGTGAAGTTCGAAGGTCATCTTTGACAAGTATAAATAGCAGGGAAGCCCTCAGAAAAGACCCCCAGACTCAGATCATACAAACCAGTCTTCACTTTATATTTTCCTTTCCAGTCTTACATTTTCTGTACTTTAAATACCTGCACTTTAATACCAGCACTGCACTTCGATTCATAGGAGTAGTTTCAAGTAGATTCAAGTAGACTGTTGCTGTAAACCTCTTCGAGGCTGAGTTTGAATTATTGTAAGTGTTCATTTTAATGAAATACTTCGATTGTTCTTCACATTAACTGTTATTTCTCTTAAATTCTCCTAAGTCAAGCCACCAGTAAAAGTCCTCTTCATTGAGGCTGAAAGAACTAAAACACAATCGTCTGATAATTGGTTGGCAATTATAATTTCTGTAAGGACTGATTGATCCTTGCTGGCACGCTCGCATTTACAAAATTACCCTTCGAAAAGCCAAAAAGCCAACAGATATATATTTTATTATGAATTTTATATTACATGCATTTTTATAATAATTATTACGTAATTTTTTAAATACTGTTATGACAAATTATAATTTAAAAATAAAATTATATATTTTTATGATAATATTATGTATTTTTGAGGTTAAAGATGAAAAAATGTGTAATATTATCCCAAAAGATGAAATTTTATTTTTTAATCACAAATAGTCATAATTTTATCAGAAGATTACGTAATATTACCATAAATATATAACGTATATTAATTAAAGGTTTTTCTAAACAGTATTGATTTAAAAACCAATAAATATATCCCAATGTGTCAAGATTTTGGAACAACAGTTATAGAATTTGGAACAACAGTTATAGAATTGAGGTTGGTTCTATTAGCCTAGTCAAAAAAGCCCGATGCCCATGGGTCGCCAAGCCCATTGGAATTTTGTCCCCACCCAGGCCCAAAGATGGCCCAACCCCAGCTCAGCCCTAAAATATATGGGTTGAGAGGTAGGGCCCGTGGCGAGCTTCTGATGGGCTTTTGAAGACCCAACCCAAAAATTTGATCCATGATCCTATGCCAGAATACATACTATATATATTATATATATATTTTGTGTGTGCATATATAGTTTTAAAAATAATAAAATTAAAATTGAGAAACTAATAACCTACTGACTATGAAACTAGTAATTGTATTTTCACGAGATTAAAGAAACATACAATTTAATAATATAATCACAGTGAATGTAATTATATATTTCAAAAAAAATATATTAATTTTTTTTATTTTTCATGATTCAATATTCAATTCTAATTATTGTAATGCATTTTAAAATTTTGTATAATAATTTTTTTAATTTATTTTGAACATAATAAAAAGCCCAAATTTAAGTCCATATTAGTCCTATATGGGCCATGCTAGGCTGGAAACCCATAACTTGACATTTTTAAACCTATGTGTAGGACTTGGGCTTTAGAAATACCACATGGGCCAGTTCGAGCCGTTGATTGGTGAAAGCCATGGGCCTGACAAGTTTTGCCGAGACTCAACTTTTGTTTAGGATGTGTATTTTTTATTTTTTGGTTTTTTTTATTATTTAGTCCGGGGTTAAAATTTTTTGGGATGAATTTTTTTAATTTTTTTTAAAATTTTTGTGAGAGAAAAAATGAAATGTTTATGATTTAAATGTGACATTTTTTTATTAATTTTTTAGCTTATTTTGTCTTTTTATGACTATTTTAGTCTAACATTTTTTATCAAAATTATATTTTAGCTTTTTTATTTTCAATAATTTGTTCAAGAATAATTCGTTATATAAATAAATTAAACTTGAACTTATTTTAAAACTCATTAAAATTTTAAATTAAATTTAAATAATTTACTACTTAATTCGATAGACTTATATATACTATAAAAATCAAACTACTTAAACTCGATTCTTGTTTAATTTATTAAAAGTTTATTTGAAATCAACAAATTATATAAACAAACCAATATTAAAACATATTTTAAAATCTCATTAAGCTCCGTTTGGGAGGATGGTTTATAGGCTTTTTTGACTATTTTAACCACAAAAGACAAAATAGGCTATTTTAGCCATAACAAACAAAATATCACATCCAATCTTTAATCATTACACTCTTCTCTCACAAAAAAAACAAAAAGCCATTCCCAAATCAAGCTTTTTAACCCAGGCTAAAATAGTCAAAAAAGTCAAAAAGCTAAAAAATCAACCCACTTCTCAAACGAAACCATATTTTCAAATTAAATTTAAATAATTTACTATTCAAATCGACTCAGTTTGCCCTCTTCATGTCTGCTGTAAAAAATTTTGGCTCTGTTTGTTTGTATTCTGAAATTAGTTTTCAACACTTGATTTTGAGCATGACGTTTGGTTTCGTTTTCAAATCAATTTCCTACACTCTCTGCAGAGAACTCTGATGCACAGCCGCCTTTTCTGTCCACCCGGATGACCACCCGGATGTCCACCCAGTAGACCATCCGGATGTCCACCCGGATGTCCGATGTGATTCCAGATTTTTTTTTTTTTTTTTTTTTTTTTTTCAATTGATTTACATAATCGGGAAAAATATTTTCTGAAATTTTTTAAATTTTTTATGTGCTTTAAAATAATTTTGAGTTGTATGTTTAGTTATGAGTTGTAAATTTTTGTATCACATATCAAATATCACATCAACAATTCCCCACTCAAATCAAACCTCTTTTCCAAAACTATTTTCAAAACTCTTTACCAAACAAATTTTCTACACTCAAATCATAATTCCACAACACACAAACTCAAAATACAACTCATACTCTCAAATCACATTTACAAAACTCTACCAAACGCTACCTTTAATTCCATTTTCTAGTTTGACCACAATATAAAAATACTAGCAAGGATTTTACTTGAAGAGAGACAATCAAATAGCTTACCACTAAAAATGTTATAAGATTGAATTCCACGGCGCTAAACATCTCAAACTTTAGGTTAAGTTTAGCTAAATTAAAAAAGTACACTTATTTTATCTTTTTATCTTTTTTGAGTTACATCAATCAACATCTGCTCTTTACTTTTTTTACACATAATACAAGAAAAATAAAAAAATACACTTATTTAGTCTTCCCAAACTTGGCCTTAAAGTTGTTAGAGATTTCTCCGATGATCAACTCTCGCGTCTTAAAATTAGTTGCGATATATATAAATTGACACGAATATCTGATTATTAAAAGAATAAAAAAATAAAGAAACGAAAACCCCATTACAAATTAAAATTTGTGATATTATACGAGACAAGAAAAATGGAGAAACAAGACGGACAAATTTGGGTTAAACGGTTGTCTTTTTGGATGTTTGGTCAGTTGACCGGAATAGTGTAATTTTTATTTTATTTTTACAATTGGCACTTGTTATTTTTTATATTTTAAATAAAAAAATCAAAATTTTTAAATTTTTTTTATGAGTTTTGAATAGAATTTTGAGTTTTGTGTTTGGTTATAAGTTGTAAATTTTTATATTAAATATCATATGCCACATTAAAAATTTCTCACTCAATTTAAAATTTTTTTT
Source organism: Camellia japonica (assembly GCA_030407325.1). NCBI lineage: Eukaryota > Viridiplantae > Streptophyta > Magnoliopsida > Ericales > Theaceae > Camellia > Camellia japonica. The sequence continues at coordinate 18,025 of JAPPVO010006272.1, read as the reverse complement.
AAAACTCATTCACTAAATAAATTTTTTATATTCAAATCATAATTTTAAAATTCACAAACTCAAAATACAATTCTTATTTTCAAATTATATTTAAAAAACAATATCAAGCACTACCAGAAAATTACTGGGGTTGGTGTTAGGTATGGCGCAACATGAAAAATAGTAAATGAAATCAAGAAAGCGACAAAAAGTAATAATTAATAGTACAAAACTTTTCCGCTCTTGGTGACAGAGACTGGAGACCCATGCAAATTCACAAGGCTCCTCCGTAAAACCCTCGATTCTCTATTTCCTCTCTCTGCAAAAAAAAAATAAAATAAAAAAAAATCGTAATGATTTCAGGTTCTCTATGGCTTCATTGCAGGGTCATTCTCTGAAAGCTCTTGTTATCTTCAGGAACTACATGTATCCGGGTTAGCTAATTCTCTTATTCTAGTTGCTGCTGTTTTTGTTTGATTCTTGATTGATAAAACTCAAAATCTTTATCTGGGTTTTTCTTAAAATTTGATTTTATGTTGGTTATGTGGAGATTTGAGTTCATGCTGAATTGGGTATTTTGTTTCTCATTTTGTTCTTTGTTTTGTGTAGAATTGATCAGGACCGTGCATGTGTACCAATTGGAGAATGGGGTGGAAAAGGAAGCTGAGAGAGAGTATGTTTTCCACAGTGATAGCCCCTATGAGGAAATTGGGTCATATAAAGTTCTCACATTGGAGAAATTTCGGCCTTCGGCTCAGTTTGAAGGGCGTGTGAATGGTGTGTGGCTTTGCATTTATGTTTTCGACGCCGATCGACATTGCCCTCCTATTTTGGATGGCATTCATACCATACTCTCAATTTCTAGGTACCCAATTGCCCAATTGTCTCGCTTAGCTATTTTTGTTATTTATTTTTGGTTTTTGATTATATCTTTTCCAGTTTATGAATAACCAATTCTTATTTTTATATGCTAGATATTGTTGACAAAGATTCTGTTTTTTTGCTCAATTAGATATGCGGTAATCTTGTTGGATTGTGTATGAATGTGTGTGCCGATTACCAGGAAAAAAAAAAAAAGTGTATGCAAGAGAGGGAGAGAGAGTACGATATTAGAAATAATTTGTGCGAATCTTGACATGAATTTTTTTGGGGTAGGTTTTATGATGGTGAATTAAAGTAATCTCTGTTTTGTGTTTTAGTTCATTTATGCTAATTTATTCATGATTTGTGAAAACAAAAACATCTTTGGGTCAACAAGGATCTTATAAAAGATTGTAGGATAAAATACACTTGGTCCTTAAAGTATACTTTCCGTGTCACTTTGGCATTTCAAATTTCAATTTTGTTGATTTTGTCTTAGAAAGTTTTAATTTGAGTTAAATTGGTCCAATTCCAAACAGCTTTATAAATCGTTGAATAATTATAATTTTTAACTATGGTCCCTAAAGTATACATTTTGCGTCATTTTGGTCCTTAAAGGTTTCGATTTTGTCAATTTTGTCGCTCAATATTGTAAGTTAATGTTTCATCAATGTTTTGGGACCAAACTGACAAAATTAAAATTTAGGGACCAAAGTGAGAAAAGATGGAACGCATACTATATGTGTATTATATTATCATTCCATTAACTATTTAGAAAATCTGTTTGAAATTGGACCAAATTGACTCATATTGGAAATTTTAAGCACGAAGTTAACAAAATTAAAACTTGAAAGACCATAAATTTTGACATGAAACGCTTACTTTAAAGACCATAAATGTAATTTATCCGAGATTTTAATTTTTATAATAATCTGGTGCTCCATTTGGTTTTGAAGAAATGAGGCAATCAAAAGGAAATCAAAGTGTAATGCTATTTGGTCTCATGAAATACAAAGTTACTCTATTTGGTTTTGAAGAAATGTGGCAATCAAAAGGAAATCAAAGTTCAATGCTACTTGGTCTCATGAAATGTGAAGTTATTGCAATCTATTCAAATGTTATATTGGGCTTAATTGAGTCAAGTTCTTTCTGTCAGTACTCCCAAGTTCCCAACTAATTGAAGTTTTCTTATATTTCCTAGGCAACTGCCCATAGCATCGATGTAGTGCTGTGCACATTGTAGCTAACAGTCATATTGGTATCTGAAAGACACCATTACAGAAAGAGCATGAGTTATGGCTAAAAGATGCAGATATAAATTTCAGAAAGAGCAGAACAACAAAGAACTGTGTCTTTAATTCCCATAATGTGCACAAAAAGCCCCAACACTGCTATTGGGTGGTCCATGTATTCACTTCCAGGTGTTAGAGGTCTCCTTTGAGCTGCTAAGAAAAATACAGGAGTTTAAAACTAGGTTTTTTGTGCAGGAATGCATGCTAAGGATTCACAAGGTGCTCCTAAGTACTAGTCTCCTGTTGATGGATATAAATTGTTTTTCCTGAGGCAGCAACTTCAAACTAATTGCTGTATGACCTCTATGAGTCCCAGATGCAATTATAAGAGTTGTGTGCTGCTAAGCGTGCATCAGAGGAGCATTACATGTAATGCTCCATGGTTTTTGAAGAAAATAAACCCTCCTTGATGCTTTGGTGGCTTTGATTGTGCATGGATTAGAACAAGGTTAAGGGCTCAAGGCAGAGGCGAAGCTAGGGGAGTGCCATGGCCACCCTTGATTTTCTGAAAAGCATGTATATAATCTTCTGCATGGACCTACTCTCATACATTATAATCAATGACATTTTCCCTTGGCCCCCCTTGATTAAAAGGATGAAAAGAATTGTTTTGGCTTACCTATGAATGAGGTATAGCCTTGTATTTATAATGAAACAATATTACACAATCACAGATTTTATACATACTACTATAATTACAATATTCACTATTTCCTAATTTAACACTACTATAATTATAATATCACTATTTTCTAATTCTAACACTCCCCCTCAAGCTGGTGTGAAGATATTCAATAAACGCAGCTTGCCGATAGACGACTGGAGTAATGTTGGGCCTACAGACTTGGTGAACATATCTGCTAATTGCTGAGAAGAAGAGACAAATGATGGTCTCACAACGCCAATCCGAACCTTCTCTCGAATGAAATGTGTATCAACCTCTATATGCTTAGTACGCTCATGTAGGACGAAATCAGAAGACAGCATAATAGCAGACTTATTGTCACAAAACAAAGACGCAGGAGCAGTCTCCTCAAATTCCAACTCTGCCAAAATAGAACGTAGCCATAGAATCTCATAAGTGCCTTGTGCCATAGCCCTATACTCAACTTCTGCAAAAGATCTAAAAACAACTGCTTACTTCTTACTTTTCCATGATATAAGATGATCACCATAGAAGGTACAGAAGCCAGAAGTAGAACACCTATCCATTCTAGATCCTACATAGTCAGCATCAGTAAATGAGGATTAGCTGTGAAGAACAATCCTAAGCCAGGAGAGGTCTTCAAATATCTCAAGGTGTAATGAACTGCATCAAGATGTTCTGTACGAGGTACATGCATGAATTGGCTAACCACACTAACTGCAAATGTCAAGTCAGGTCTAGTATTGGTCAGATAGATGAGACGCCCAACAAGACGTTGATACATGCCTGGGTTCTCTAATAAATCGCCAGACTCTGATGTGAGCTTGACATTGGGATCCATTGGAGTAGAAGCAGGTTTACACCCCGACATACTTGTATCCTTAAGTAAGTCAAGAGTGTACTTCCTTTGAGATAAGGAGATCCCTTGGCGTGAGTGAGCCACCTCAATCCCTAGAAAATACTTGAGATTTTCCAAATCCTTAGGCCTCGTTTGGGAACAGGCTAATTTAGTAACTTTTTGGCTATTTGGCTAAAAAGGTAGGTAAAAAAAACTTGTATGTTTGGGATGACTTTTTGGCTAATTACGAAAAGATGTGCAAAAAGTAGAGAGAAAAGAGAATCTTTGACTTTTTGGTATGAGTTGTTGGTTTTTTGGCTAATTTAGTAACTTTTTGGCTAATTGGCTAAAAAAGTAAGTCCCCAAACGGGGCCTTAATATCAAAGTGTCCCAAATCCCGTTTTATTTGATCAATGCCTATAGAGTCATCACCCGTGAGAATGATATCATCCACATAAACCAACAAGACTATACACTAACCTGCAAAATTACGACGGATGAAGCACGTATGGTCTAAATGGCAATGAACAAAGCCCACGGAGATGATGATTGAGCTTAAACGACCAAACTAAGCTCATGGAGACTGCTTCAAGCCATTCAAAGACTTGTGCAGTCAACATACTTTCCTTGAAAACTCCCCCTCAACTCGAAAACCAGGAGGAGGGGCCATATAAATTGTCTCAAGAAGATTCCCATGTAGAAAGGCATTCTTGACATCAAGCTGATGAAGGGGCCAAGAATGGGATGCGGCAAGGGAGATGAGTAGACGAACAAATGCAAGCTTGGCAACAGGGGTAAAGGTTGCACCAAAATCCTTGCCAGGAACTTGAGTGAAGCCCTTGGCCACTAAGCGGGCCTTATAACGGTCAATGGAACCATCAGGTAGGTACGTAATAACAAAGACCCATTTGCAACCTATGGTACTCTTGCCAGAAGGTAAAGGAACCAAATTCTAAGTATGATTCTGTTCTAAAGCTGCCATTTCAGTTTGCATGGCCGCCATCCATTTTGGATTCTGAAGGGCCTCGGACACAGTCCGAGGGATAGACTCGGACTCAAGCTTGCCAAGGAAAGAATGATATGAGTCGGAAACCCTGGCATATGAGAGAAACTGGGAAATGGGATGATCAGTACTACACAGATAACCCCAACGGTTGAGGGGATGTCGATCTCGAGGAGGATTATGACGAGGAAGGGAACGAGATATATGTAAAGGGAAAGAATTACCTGACCCAAGAGCCGGAGAGGTAGCAAAAGGGGGCTGAGCACGAGGGCGGCGAGAGTATACCTGCAAGGGAGGGGAAGGAGGCGAAGGTGGAGGATAAGGGAGGGGGGACAACCTCATCCGCAATCTTGTCTAAAATGGGGACCGGGCGAACACTCGAAGTATTTGAAGGGGAAACCTGCAAAGGGGGGTTAGGACTAAAAAAAGAAAGATCCTCACAAAAAGTAACATCTAGAGTGTGGCGCAAGTGACGCAACACAGGATCAAAACATCTATACCTTTTAGACATGGAGGAATACCCCAAAATGATACAACGAATAGACTTGTTATCTTACTTAGTGCGAGTGGGATGATGGTCCTGAACAAAACATGTACACCCAAAAATACGAGGTAAAAGAGGAAAAATGATAGTATTAGGCATAAAAATATGGAATGGGGTAAGGCCATGTAACACACGACTAGGAGTTCTATTAATGAGATAGACAGTAGTAAGAACAACCATGTGGCAATAAGACTTGGGCACACGCATACCACGAAGAAGACAACGTATGACAGACATAATATGACGGTTTTTACATTCAACCACACCATTTTGTTTAGGGGTCCGAGGACATGTAAGTTGTTGAAGAATACCCGTTCGATTAAGGTGGGAACGAAACTCGTTGGAGATGTATTCCCCACCATTATCAGAGCAAATGTTCCTAACAACTGTACGAAATTGTGTCTTAACCATTTGCAAAAATTGAACGAATATAGGAAACATATCAGACTTGCAGCGAAATAAATAGACCCAAGTGCACCTAGTGTGATCATCCATAAAAGTCACATAATAACGATGACCCAAAAAAGCAGAAACAAGAGAGGGAGAATGAATAAGGTCAAAAGCACTAGGGGCCCGTGTCATATGTGGTATATAACTAGTATGGATATGTTTAGACAACTCACAAGTAACACAATGAAATTTAGAATCCTTGAAAGCTTTATTTAATAAAGGGAAAAGTTGACATAAATATTGAAAGTTAACATGACCCATACGGGCTGTCATAACTCTAAAGTTTGAACAGAAAAAACACAAGATATAGAACTAGACAAAACAGACGCCTGAAAACTGGCTAAAGTCGAAGGCTGGTCCGGTGGATCACCCAAAGTGGTATAGCGCGTCGCACTCATATCCCCAGCCAAAAATCCTCTTCGAGCTCAGGTCCTGTAAAAGACATGAAGAAGGGAAGAAGATAACAACGCAGTTAAAGGTTTTGGCAAGACGACTAACAGATAAAAGATTATAAGCAAACTTGGGAACATGCAACACAGAAGATATAGTGATAGCAGGGGATAAAGACACAACACCCTTATGTTGGACAGAAGAGCAAAAACCATCAGCATGACACACAAATGGGGCAACAATGGTGGGTTTAGGAAAGGAAAGAAGAAAACTCACCAGTCATATGATGAGTAGCCCCAGAATCCACAATCCAGAATCCATGAAGGACTAGCAGACCAAACATGGAAAGCAGTAGAAGTACCTATAGCAAGGGTGGCAGTAAAGGATGATGGACCAAGAGAACCAGTGGTGAGAGACCCAAGTTGAGCTTGAAGCTGACCAATTTGAGTCTGTAACTGCTGTAGATTCGGGACATTAGGAGGCTTAGAAGCAGGAGTAACTTCCACCAAAGCAGCAGTGCGAGCAGAGCCAGAACCACGTGGAGCAGGACCACAAAGATAGGAAGGGCGTTGCCTTAACTCAGGATGAAGTTTGAAACAATGGGCTTTGACATGTCCAAGCGCATCACAATTATGACAAGCAACAGAACCGGTGGAACTTTGAGAACTAGAACTCACAGCAAGAGCCATTTGATCTGCTAAAACTGGAGGGACTGAAAGAACACTAGGCTGAACCAATCGCCGGCAACGCTTATCACTGTCAATAGTGGCAGAAGCCTCATAAAGAGATGGTATGGGTGATTTGTTTAGAATCTGAATTTGAAGAGATTCAAAGTCAGAGTTTAAACCCATTAGAAATTGATAAGTGTGCTGGCGGGCAAGCCTCTTGGATACAAGGGAGGCTGCTGTTGGTGGAAGGTCAGTCAAAGGCTCATATTGAGCAAGTTCCTCCCAACGAGCCTGAAGATATCCAAAGAATTCAGCGACAGAAAGGCCAAGAGAGAACTGAGAGGCCCAGGCTATATCCTGGTAAAGCTCAAAGATACGGGCATCATTGTGAGCATGAGTGTACATTTGTGACAATGCTTGCCACAAACTTGGAACTGTATCGCAATAAAGCAACATATAATAAATCTGATCTTCCATGGAATTGAACATCCATCCCAATATAGTGCAGTTATCGATATCCCACTGAGCACGTATAGGGTCTGTTGCAGCTGGTGGGATAATAGTAGATAAAAGCCAATGGGCCTTCCCCTTTCCCCCAAGATAGAGTTTGAGGGAATGGCTCCAAGCAGCAAAATTTTTCCCATTCAACACCGCACTCATAATACGATGAACAGGAGTGTGATGAGAAAGAGAAAAATCAGAACCAACGGGAATAGGTTTGGTGGGTACATCAAAAGAGACAATAAGAGATGGCTCAATCATTGTGGAAGAATAGGGGTTGAAAAACACACAAAATCATAGCAACAATGGCTAAAATGATGCAAGAAGCTGGAAAAAACTCAACGGCTTATCCAAATAAATACTACCGAACAAATTCAGTAGCCCAATGAATCAAGAGGACAGAAAAAAAGGTGCCTAAAACATCAGCACAACACCCTGAGAAGGGGAAAAAGGACCCCGGACCGCCTTAGAGGAGTAGCTGAAGCACACAGGACCAGAACAAAGTCTGGTCAGCAGCAAACAGCACCTCTGTAGGAGTGTAGGAGACCTGCCAAGGGGAAAACAGGGAAGAAGAAGTGCTGTTGGGTGGTCTAGAAGGTGTGGGTAGGGCTGTCAGTGGCTAAGAGAGGAAAAAGAAGGCGAACAGTGGTGATAGGTGGGACTGGGTGGTGCCAACAGAGGGAGAGGTGGGCTAGGGTGGCTGATCTTTGGCTCTGATATCAAAAAGGATGAAAAGAATTGTTTTGACTTACCTATGCATGAGGTATAGCCTTGTATTTATAATGAAACAATATTGCAAAATAGGAAACAAAGATAAAAAAGGCATTAAATTTGTGATTGACGCAATCACCTATTTTATACACACTACCATAATTACACTATTCACTATTTCCTAATTTAACACTATCATAATTATAATATCACTATTTCCTAATTCCAACATGATTTTGGGGAAAAAAAATTATATGGTATAGTGCAAAGACTTTATTTTGGAAAAACATTTATATGGTATAATGCTAACACTTTATACTGGCTTAATATAACTCATGCTTTGATGTAAAGAGTTTTTAAGGATAACTTTAATCTAGAGACATATTACTATGAGGTGGTGTTTGTTTTGAGGGACTGAGCCATGGGATTGGACTAATAGTCCGTTGTTTGGTTCAAAATTTTTGCACTGGACTATTAGTTCCAAATCTATTGGACTATAATGTCCCATGAGGGGGGGGGGGTTGGGACACAAATGGGGAGATGTGAGATTAGGTGGTGAAATAACCATTTTGACTATCTACTATTTAATTATGTATTATATTTAGTAACATTTAAATGTCTCAATTTAAAAATAAAATAATTTTATTTAATTTTTATTGATGTTTTGTTTATTTAATTTTTTAAAATAATTTTTTATAGATATTTTATTTTAAAATTTTGTTTATATTTTATTTAATTTCATTATTTAAAATTTTAATAGATGTTTTATTTAATTTCATTATTTAATTATTATTATTTTTAAAAATAAATTTATTTAAAATTTTAATTAAAAAATAACATATATTTTTATTGATATTTAATTTATTAATTTTTAAAAAATAAATTTATTTAATTGTGTAAAAAATATAATAAAATAAATTTTATTTAATCTAGCTAAAATAATTAAAATATTAAAGATATGTTTAATATTGCTATTACTTAGTAAATAATTGAAAAGGATAAAATAGTTATTTGAGCATTTATCCTTCTCCATAATATCCCAAACAAACATAGGATTCATATCCTATTCAACCAAATAGTCATTTCCTGACATCTAATCTCATGACTAAACAAACATGGGACACAAATCTAGTCCAACCAAATAGTCCGGGAACAATGTATCCCAGGATTAACAGTCCGGTGGATTTCAATTTCTTAGTCCTGGGATTTCAATTTCTCCTTATCTAGTCCGTCTAAACAAACACACCCTGAATGTATACTTGACATGAATTCATAAAATAACTTTTTGATGGTTTTTTCCCCTATCATATTCATAATTTTATATATATACTAATGTTTATTTATTTTTTACTTATTAAACTTTTGTATGAAACTTTTTATAAAATCTTGGCTTTGCCCCTGGTTCAAGGGCTGTTGTTCAATAACACAACTCCATTATTCTTGATGAATCTTGCCCTACCAACCTTTTTGCAACTTATCTTGCTCTAGGAGATAATTATGATTGCTTCACTAATGTTCTTAGTCTTCATCATAGAATGCGAAGATATCTTAATTATAACTTCTTAATGATACTCCTGCTTCATTGTTTTGGGTAATTTTGTCTTCTAAATACTTTGTTTTAAGCTTCTAATATAGAAAGACAAGCCTGTGTTGGTCACTGTGCTAGTGTAGTTTAGACTTTGCCTTCTTCTCTTACAAGGTATCTTAATTCGCCATGGACAAAAGGAGTCCTTTTACCTGTGATGCTATTGAGTTCTCTCTGCATTTGTCATGGTAAATGTGTATATGTGCATGTCACCGACACTGTCTTAAAAAGTTTCCCTGTTCTGTTTTTGACTTTCTTCTTTATAATTTCTCAATTACTGCTTGGCAGGTTTTGGCAGAACTAACATTTAAAATAAAAGTTTGTAACAATAAAAGTAATTTTCCATATCACGCACTTCAATTTCCTACCGCACAGCTTTTGAATGATGTTCTAGGCCCTAAAATATAATTAGTCTGCACTAAACTGAAGCTGGGATTCCAATTAAAAATGATTGGTTGGGTCAGGCTTAGGCATAAACAAGGTTGAGGCATGTGGCTAGGGCATGAGTCCTGTCCTGCTCGTTTGTCAAAACAAGATGCCTTCATGGTCTTAAATTTTCACTGAAATGTTTGGGTCTCTCTGATAGTTCCAATACTTCGAGTACTAATTACTCATGTTTGACCTTTTAAAATTAAATTTTCTTTAAATATATCAATTGATTTATATTTTCTAATTATTGGACCTTTATATTACTGTTAACATTGACATTTGTTTCCTGCTTGCCACATTCCCAATTGATTCCTTTATGGTATACATTTCACCTTTCAGGAATCCTAAGCTGGCGTCAATTCCAACATTGGCCAATGACCTTCAAATCATTTTCCAGTTCAACCACAGGATGAAAGATGGAGAGCAATTGCAAATTCCACCCAAGGAAACTAGCATTGGGAACAGTGGCGGAGCATTTCAGTTAAAGAGTCAGCGCATCTTCACTCTGGATCTTAACTCTGTTCCTAATCCAGAATTAGATAATGAAGAAAGTGATGAAGCAACAGGTTAAACTACATAGCTTCCTATTTTCTAATTATTGCAAGTACATACTTTTCTCTATTATGCAAATCCTTCAATATTTAAACCTGAAATGCATTTCTTTATAGCATCAGAGTGAAAAATATGCAATGCCCCAAATTTTGGATTGCATTAGAAGGCTAGAACATGAGATGGGCAATGATATGTATTTATTTTTGATACAATTTCCCCTATAATTCAATATACTAGGGTTAACAATGTGTTGAGGAACAAATTTGGTTCAATACTGGATAGAAACTAATCATAACCTAACAGTACACGTAAGTGCATACCATGTAGAAGGTGACTTCTCTTCACCATGTTGTTCTTGTGTCTAAAAATCTATTAATTTGGAAGCCAATTCTTTATGCAAACAAGGTGATAAATCCGGAAAGGGACTAATGATGTTCTTAGTTGTTTTGCAGGAAGATATCTGTTGTGGTTTCTCTTTGTTTCCTAAATCCTACCACATTTGTTAATTATTAGAATAGAAATTTGCATAAATATACATGCACATTATAATAGACAATAGTTTCTGTCCCCAAAGAGTCTTGCCTCAAGGAATACGATATGCAAATGCCTAAGGGCTTAAGCTTCAAGTGAAGGTCTCATGACAAATAGGTTTTCAAGCCAAAGCATAATAAAAGGTGTGCCTTTTGACACCTTAGCTTATGAGCCCTACGCCTCTTGTGTCGATTTTTACATAATTTTTTTGTTCCTCTAAATTTAAGTAACCAACAACTTTTTTTTTTTTTTGGTTGTAATTTTTATACCGATAATATTTTCACCACATGTCTTTTGTATTAACCAAGTTTCTTTGACTGAACAATCCTATGCTCGTTTTTGGACATCTATCACAATTTTCATATAAATTAACCAATGCTGAAATATAACACATTTCAAATCCATTCTGGTATATGCTCTTAAAATACTTACTAGTAAAAAAAAGCTAAGAAATGTTTCTTATCTGCTGCTATTTACTTATTTCTAAGAATTGTATTTACTATCTCCCTCTCTCTCTCTCAATTTATAATTTATATGTGCGAAGCAATTGCTGAATCACCTATACTCACTGATGCATGTATTTGTATAGAAAAAATTATTGACAAAAGTGGCATTCTTAACCAATCAGCTCCATGTTATTAGTTACTTGTCTCAACGACATTGAAGTCCACCATACTTAGAAGGACCTGAAGGGTTCTTTATGCATGAGATTAGACATAATACATCACTCTCTTTATGCATGAGATTTGGCAACTTGAAGTTTTAGCCAAAAAGTCAAAAAGTCACTATAAGCTGTCATATTACTCTCTGCTTTTCTGCACATCTTTTCGTAAAAAGCCAGAAAGTTACTAAAATAGCATGTTCCCAAACCAAGCAAATTTTCTTTTTCTGCAGGAAGTTTCTTGCTTTTTATATGTGTGTGTGTGTGTGTGTGTGTGTGTGTGTGGAATGGAAGGTGGAGGGAGATTCCAATATTCGATAACTGTATTAGTTAATAGATGTTTTGCCTCTTACGATTATTAAATTGTCAGATGACTGTCACCAAAAGAGCAATCTATGTACATTGTTGTTTTATTCTGATTAATATAGTTTAATTTTATTAACTCTCTGTTTCTTCAATGTTTAGTTATAAATGGTCATCTTGCCCTAAATGATCTGGGCCAATAGGGAATGCCCAATTGATTGAGCCCTTTGATCTAATCAAATAGAAAACCCCAATATATTTTTCATTCATAAATCCAAGTGTGGACCATGCATCAAGCCATTAAAAAGTTTGTCACTTAACTTCCTTTTGGACTTTGGGGAATTCTATCTTTAAGTGGGTTCCACTTTTTTTGTTAGCTATACATTGGTTGTCGGTGTGTGACATGTAGGCTTTTGCTTGAGATAATCTTGTTAAGGTTATGTATTTCGTATTTTCATTTTCCTTTTGTATGAGGATGCCTTATCCTCGCTCCTTTTTTTGTTTTATCAATAAAATCTTTTGTTGATCAAAAAAATATACGACATCAAGCCATTAAAAAGAATGGTTGTGGTAGGTAGTGTTTAAAACTTACATAAATATGTTAAGGGAAATGCTAACCACTTGGTATATGTATAAAGTGTATTGAAATATGTGAAAAATATATAGAAATATATTAAAGTATATGGGAATATGTGAGATGGGTATTAGAATTCTAAATTTTTTTGGCATGATTTGGTCCTTAATGAATGGCTAGTGGGTGGTCATTAAGAGAACTCACATTTTAAAATGTTACAACATTTTGACAACTTAATAATAGAACAATATTAATATCTGAATTTTTAACAGTTGCATATGTGGAGGGCTTTGTTGCACAAAATGTTGGGCTCAACTCCCAAAGATTAGAGCTTAATGGATGTCAGAGTGAATCCATACGTTATTAAGATCATATAGGTATACTCTCTTAGAAAAGGTGAACAAGTTAGTGAAGATGCTTAGGTTAGTAGATAAAAGAGATGGCACATTGCTTTCATTTTTTGACGGTATGAAATGTTTCTGAAACTTCCTTTAAGTCACCCAACTCTAGTTTCATACTTGATCTCCATTAGTCGAATCATGGGATGGCTACTTGCCTCACTCTATGGACAAGAATAAGTTAGCATGAAACTTCCTTAATTCGTCTAGCTCTAATTGCATGCCAGAATTAAAAACCTTGCGGTATGTGAATGAGTAAAAACCTAATGATCAATATTGGCTCCTTAAATTAGTTGGAGCAAAGCTTCGTTTAGTTGAGTTATATATTACAATTTCAATTTCAATAAGATGGGTTCTATATAGAATTTAATGCGAAAATTAGTGTTAGATCACTAATTATTGCAAAAGCTTAAATTGTTAGGAAATGGGACCAACAAAGTATATCAAACTCTCCAATCGTCTTGCATCTGGGCATGCGAACATCCATACATACAAAGAAGAAAGAATGCAAATGATAGATGAAAGAATGCAAACAGGGAAGCAAATGCAAATAGAGTGACTTAAATCCAAGATGTCCTAAGCTGAGCTCTAATACCATCTTACACACTCTTGGGTAGAACTCAACCCCAAAAGCTAGTTGTTTAGCTAAGGGTGCCCTTACACTTATATAATGCACATTACTTTTGTGTAACGTGCTCACTTGGTAGCACTTGCTGCGTGCAGACCAAGGACATGCACCCTACCCATCACAGTTAGAAAGCTGTTAAATCTGTCCATGTGTTACCTTATATTGTCTTGATGGTTTACAGGAACGTGTTTACATTATTTTCGGTAATGAATGTGAAGCAAGTCTTGCTATAGAGTGAAGCTACCTAGATTGTCAGCTTACTTAAACCAAAGGACAAAAGAATCAGCTACTCAATGATGTTGCTTTCTACATTGCTTTAACTCCTGATGCTCGAATCCTTCTCGAATAAGAGTAGGAATTATTTTTGTTATTTTATTTAATAATATTTTTGCGTTATAGTTTTAGTACCATGATTAATCTTGTAATCTCATAGATTGGGTGCAAGATTGCAGGTATTGTGGAGAAGATAAAAAAGAGGGCAGCAACCAAAGATATATCAAGGCTTGCTTTAGCAGATCTTGCAAAATACTTTGATCTTCCCATAGTGGAAGCTTCAAAAAATTTGAAAGTTGGACTCACGGTACTCAAGAAAAAGTGCAGAGAATTTGGCATTCCTCGTTGGCCACATAGGAAGATCAAATCCCTTGACAGTCTCATTCATGATCTCCAGGTTTGTTCTTTCCTTCTCTTTCTTTTGACTTTGATGCTCTGAACACTATGTTATGAATAATAAATTGACAATTTTCGTGGATGATTGCTTCTCATTGTTTAATGTGGCTTATTTGGTTGGAGCGTAACAGGTGTGTATTCCAAGGGATGTCTGATTCGATTTTTTGGCTGGAGAGACGGGTGTGTATGGTCTTATATAATTGGGCTATGTTACATGGACTCGGGTACAGGTGTCGGGTGCGGGTATGTATCTAGAAGTCGGACTCATCAAATCATAAATTTAAGGATACGCGGACTCGGCAAAAAAAATGTCATATTTTTATATTTTAAATCTAATATGTGAGATAAAATGGTACTATATTTAACTTATAGTGTCAAAATGACATTTATAACAATTATACAACAATATGTACATATAATAATAGTGTTATATACAATTATATAAGAAATATCCGTTGAAAAGTATCCGACACATATCCCATACCCTTGTCCGAGTGTCGCGTGTCCGACACGGGTATTTGATTTATTTTGAAGAGTCCATGTAACATAGTAATTGGGTTACGGGTTGGTTGATCCAGATGTTATAGCTTATGTAGATTTTGTGGAGGATTTTATAGCTTACCATTTTTTCCTTAGGGGTTTGAATTTTGTGTTCTTCGCATCATCTTAATAATTTTCTAATAAATTTATGCTTATTTATCCACAAAAAAAAAAAAAAAATGTTTGTTTTATAATTTTTTTTCTTTGATTTTCTCCAGAAGAGAAATTCTAATGCACTTTTACGAGGCTTTAAGTTGTACTCGGCATGTGCCTCCTGGACTATTTGTAGTTGCATTGCACGGGTGATTCTAGGTAGAGATGAAAAATATTAAATTAAGGCATCCATCCACTTTGAGGCACCATTCATTGAAATTTGAGGAGATTTCTGTTCAAAATAATGCTAAAGATAAAGAAAACAAAGTCTACTGCAAATCTAGATAAGTAGCCATCCTGTCTTTGAATCAAATCAAAACTGTTAGATGAAATTCTGAAGTTCCTTTCTGCTACTTAGTTATAGATGATGTAGGGAAAACTGTTTAATAATATTTTACGTCATCTAAAAATGAAGTGAACGGTTCATTTCTATAGGGTGTTTTGCTTGGTTTGAGTTTTCATATTCAAGTGGTTATTAACTTATAAACAAATCTTGTGAATAATTTTGAAAGACAATTTTAGTGTAGCATCATCATCACATAATCTGCAGTATTTGCTGCCGTTGGTAAGTTCTATTTTTAAATCAAGCTCTGAGTGAGTTTCTAAAGTTAATCCATAGGCATGTGATTAAAGCAAAGCATACAATACAAGCCTACATATTCACATCCATACAAAGAAAACCAGTAGTTTTATGAAAAAGTACATGCAGGCAGAGGTAGAACAGCAACAACAGGAGGATGAGGCTGCAGCCATGGTAGTTGCAAAGAGGCAAAAAATGTTAGAAAATGAGAAGGAAAGCATAGAGAAGAAGCCCTTCATGGAGATTCAGAGGGAGACCAAGAAATTCAGACAAGATATATTCAAGAAGAGGTACAGAGCTAGAGCTCTTGAGAATCAGATCAGAACCATGCCCCTATTCTAGAGCATCGAGCAGTAAATATGACGGAAGCGAGGACTTATATTGGGAAACTGTAAGAACACTGACTTCTTTATATTACTCTGCTTCTAATTTTAATTGTGGCCTTTCAAATATCTCTTCTACAGTTTCTGTTTTTGGCAATTTTGGCATATAATTGACTGTTTATCCATTGTTTCCATTTATGTTTATATATATATATATATTTTAGGGTTCTTATCCGCTTTTTCCTTGAACAGTCTCTTTTATGTGCTTTTGAGTTTTGACAGCATGTTGTTAATCCTGGTGACTCTGTTCAACCTTCCCACAATTCAACTATTTGTTAATGGATTGATGTTATAGACCATTTGAATATAACCTAACCCTATCCCCTTTTTCTGTGAGTTGCACAGAAATTTGGCTCTTAAACATGGATGGAACCCAGCTGGGAGGTTGAATGTTTGTTTAAATAGTTTTGATGCCATGTGGACAAACTTGTAATTTCCTACTACTAGAGAATTCAGGTCTGCATGCCAGTTGAATGATTTTTTTTTTTTTTTTTTTGGGGGTCTTCCATCGGTTTAGTTTGGTACATGTTTGCATCCTGCTTTTAATACCATTTTAGGAATTGATGTTCTTCCTTTTGATCCCATTCTCTCTCTCTCGGTCTTTTTTTTTTTAGCTCTTAAAGTCAAATAAAATTCAATGCCACGGTTGATTTCATGCTGGATCACTGTTTTATTGGTGATTTTGTGGACCCCTCATCAGTCCACTTGATTTGGCCAAGAGAATGCCCACCAAGGTAAGGTCAACTTCTGGTCAAGAGGCTCTCATCATTATTGATTTCCATTTCTGTATTACTTATCATCCTCTCTGGTCTTCTCTCTATGTTCCTGCAGTCCTACTTCATCATTAAATATGGTTTGTGGTTCATGACTAGAAAAACTAAAGTTTTAGCCGGGAACACATTTGTCCTTCCGTTGAAAGATTTAAGGGTTCCTTTCATTCTTGGACTTTTCTAATTTTATTTTAAGTGGGCAAGGGTAAGGGCGTGGAGCAATTGAATTTTCTCGTATGAACACAAGCAATGATGAGTTTTTTTTATTTGTGGTGATGATCTTTTTTTATATTATCCTTTTAGTGGTGGTCCAAATTTCAAGTTTAGTTATTTCTTGTATAGTTATATTTCTGTTGAGTCATTAGTTTGATGAAAAAATCATTAATAATTGGGGAATTTTAAGGAAATTTATGTTAGTCATGCCAAAGTTTTGTTGGAATGATCGGTAATCTTCGAAATGGAACCTCATTAAAATTTCATTGTATAACTGGTCAAACAATAAAAGGTCATCCATAGGCATAGAAGCTGAATTATGCACTAAACCTTGCGTGTAACTCGAAAAAACTTGAAGCAATGATGCTAACTGAGGCTGTCATATAGAGCTTATTGCATATAACCAAAGAGATGAGAATCATCTTATTTCTCTCGTGTATGCATTTGCAGGAACCTTATGACGCACTTGGGAGTCTGGCAAGTTGAGGACCGACTATAAAAGAAGCTAATCAGTGTGTGGATGCCCCAGCTGCAGAGGGCTGTAATGATTACATTTACTTGTGTTTCTTTTTCAACATGTATTATCAACTGCTTCACGTAGATGCTACAATACAATACAATGGTTTTATACTTTAGAACAAGAGTTGTTTGTAGTTAGTTCTTAATGAAAATCTTTTTTCTAGCTGAAAAAGAAATGAAGCATTGTCTGAGGTCTCGTTTGTTGTGCAGTCTATTCCATTTCTTTGCATGTTAATTATTTTTAGTACGATTACCCACCAGTGAAGTGGGTTTTGGTGGTCGTCTCAAAACATAGGTTTATGATGCTTAAAAGATGGTTTAAACCCGAGGTTGACATTGGCTTAGTTCTCGGAGATCAAGAATATGTGACTTTTGCATGAAATGCCTGATTCCAGAAATCATTTTTCACGCTCTAAGATGAAGTTAGTCCATTTCATTTTCTTAGAGAAGGCCTGTTTGGTTTCATTTTTGTTTTCTTCATTTACGTTTTTCGTCTTTGTAGAAAAAAAAACAATGAAAAGGTTGAAAATGGTCATCATTTTGTATGGGTTTTTATTGTTGTGGGAAGCAGTTTTAAAAATTTTGAAAACAAATTATTGGTATTTCCTAAAAAATGGGTTGTTTTCGGATTTTTTTAATTTTTATTTTTGAAAA
>JAPPVO010006271.1:0-15824 GCA_030407325.1 Camellia japonica | reverse complement strand
GACCACTGAACTTCGAGCGTAAGAAGGAAATTCTAAAGGGTCAGTGAACTCAACAAAATGATGGTTAATTCGTTCCCTCAAATCCCAAGGCTCAGATGTTGACCAGCTTGTCCAGTCAGAAACCCAGAAGAGGAAGAAGTTGCAACTTCATCCCATGCAGAATTTTGTGAAGAAGAGTTTCCTAAATCCATATTTGCAACTTGCCAAATCAAAGGTTTGAGAATAGTTCGTTCGAAGTACAAGGGGAGTCAGAGGAAGAACTTCTTGTATCTGTGTCTGCAACTTGTTGAATCGAAGTGATTAAGGACAATGTGTTCGTAGTCCAAAGGTTGGTAATTTGCAAAGGCTTCCATGACCTGAATATAGAAAGGCGGGTAAAGGTGGCCAATGAATGCGTGGAGGTTCTTTCGAGGGGAAAACATTACTCAATGGCTCTTCGGGTCTTCGATCAATGGAAAGGGAAATTGATTGAGCCATAGTCTGTTCGAATGCTAAGGTATTGGGACGTTCAACAAATTGAAAAAAGAGTTAATGCAAATGATCACCAAAGAGATGACGGTTGTGTTTCCAGAAGATAGACTCTATGCACATTCCAAAAGCGCGAGAAAGGCTGCGATCCACTAATATCACCAAGTATTGGGTATATTAGTGCGGGGGGTAATGTTGGCTACATATTTTGTAAAAGCCAATTACAGTTGACACGTGGCAAAGCAAGGATAGTATGGGAGACTACTCAAGTCTTCGATCTTGATCGTACACGTGGCAGTGAAGATTGGTTCTCAACGTGATCTGAATAGCACAGGATCAATAAAGAGATACAAGATGACGTGGCTTCAACGGTTGCTCATATTCAAATTCAAATACAAGAGGAAAGTTCAACTGCAAGAAAAGGCGTAGTGGAACTACTTCTAAGGCAGCATGATCAGCAATCATGGAGGAGCGGTTCGACAGTTTGAAATGCAGTTCGATGGTCATCATTGAGGAGTATAAATAGCAAGGAGGTCCCCAGAAAAAAACCCCCAGACTCAATCATACAAACAGTCTTTACTTCATATTTTCTTTTCCAGTTTTACATTTCCTGTACTTTAAATTTTGCACTTTAAATACCTGCACTGCACTTCGATTCATAAGAGTAGTTTCAAGTAGATCCAAGTAGACTGTTGCTGTAAACCTCTTCGAGGCTGAGTTTGGACCATTGTAAGTGTTCATGTTAATGAAATACTTCGATTGTTCTCCATATTAACTGTTATTTCTCTTAATTTCTCCTAAGTCAAGCCACCAGTAAAAGTCCTCTTATTGAGGCTGAAAGAACTAAACACAATCGTCTGATAATTGTTGGCAATTATAATTTCTGTAAGGACTGATTGATCCTTGCTGGACGACTCGCATTTACAAAAATACCCTTCGAAAAGCCAAAAAGCCAACAGTTAGTAAATGCTAAAGAGATCAAAACTAATACAATAATATGAAAATACAAATATACACAAGGTACAGGGTCGGCCTTGAGTTAGTTGGAGCCTAGGCGAACTTCTAAGATTGAGATCTTTATACGGGAAAGGTTATGGGGTGCACCTGTAAAGTTTGGATATCAATCACAAAATTCATAACATCAACTACA
Source organism: Camellia japonica (assembly GCA_030407325.1). NCBI lineage: Eukaryota > Viridiplantae > Streptophyta > Magnoliopsida > Ericales > Theaceae > Camellia > Camellia japonica. Next base: position 14,206 of record JAPPVO010006271.1, on the reverse strand, counting down.
AAATGTATAACCTCATCACAAATTGGCGTAACAAAAAAAATGTCGTAATCAAGCCATATACTTTTGCAACATCAACTACAAAATTTTAGACATTTTGTTACCCCAATTTGTGGCAAGATTATATATTTTATGGTTGATATTACGAAATTTTGTGATAAATTATATATTTTTGTGGTAGGGTGCATATAAGATTTTCCCCTTTATACATATTCACACCCAAAACAAAAATTGAATAAAAGGATAAATATCCACAATTTTTTTATTTGTCAGTACTTTTCCTGTTTATATAATTTGAAATTATATACTAAAATTTAAAATTTAATTAAGATACAAATAATTCATTACAATAACTATAAAAAATAAAATAAATAAAAATTTGTCACAAAATCTTAATCTTTAATATCAAAGACAGTATAACTTAAATAGAAATAAATAATTTTATATTAGAATGAAATATTTTAATTAAGGTAAATTACAAATCAAGAAATTTATTGAAATTAATTTACAGAAGTATTAAATAGATTTTTTTTATTAGTGGCACACACCAAAGTAAACAATCTTACTCCATCTACAAACAAACCACCTCATTGATCAAGTCACTGGCTATGTTCTAGATATGAAGTTACCAAAGAGGAAGGGAATAGAAATTATGGCAAAAATCAAAATCTAAAATTAAGGTCTAGAAATTACACTATAAGCGCTTCGAATATTTGTTTGGGCCCTTCAGTTTCCCTTTTGGACTTGGGGCCTTCATCTCTGGGCCAAAGTTGTAAGGCTGGAAAGAGGGCCTAAGCTTAAGTTATGCTATTGGGGCTGGAACATTTGGGGACTTATTTTTTATGAAAATTTTGAGGGACCAAGACAGAAAGCTTGCTGAGCTTGTCTCAAGGTCAGACCAACAAAGTAAAATATACATTTTAATATAAAAAGTGTGATAATATTAATTTTTTCGTTCATACAAACAACTAAGGAAAAAAATATAAATGATATCCAACCAACAAAATATTATTGTATTGATGTGCATATCGAAAGAAACCTCATTTCTCTCTCAAAACAAACCTCATTTCTCTCTCTACCTTCTCTAATTCATCTCTCTCTCTCTCTCTCTCTCTCTAAATCCAAACCTCACTTCACTCCTTCAATGGCCACTGCCACCACCACTACCACAAATACCATCGTCGTCGGAGTCAATTTCATCGCCGTCGAAGTTGCCGCCGATGTAGAGCGGCCCACATCTCTGTCTCCCAATGCCAAGGAGAAGGTTCAAGCTCAGTTGGCCCCCATAGAAGAAGAAACCAAGTGATTGGCTGAGATTCGCGAAGTACAAGTATATCATCACATGATCATGCTTGTGTCAAAATAAAGAAATGAATGAAGGCTGATTCAGATATCTCAAGTCCTACTCCATCAGTGCGAAACCACCTGGATGCTCTTGCTAGTCTGAAGGATGAACAATACTAATCAAGTTCTAAAGTGATTCATTTTTTACATTTGTTGTTCTATATCATGCATCCAATTCTTTTCTTGCTCTTGGTGTGAACATATATATATATATATATTTTTTTCTTGACTTCTATTCTTTAGGCAGTCCTAGTGTAACCTTTTACGCTGGAGGAACATTACGAACAAAAGCTTATTTTTATATTTTACATTTAGTATACTTGCTCAGATCTATAGATCCAATGACGCAAGAACACGCAGTAACAGCCTTGTTGAATCTATCACTTGTTGGAATAAATTCAAATTTCTCTGGATTTATTTTGACCAATTTTCTCTGAGTTCAAATTCAAATTTCTCTAGGTTCATTTTAATTTTCTCTGTATTGTAAAGACACATTATTTTATAAAATCCAGAGAAATTCTCGAATACATGTTCAAAAAACCAATCGTCACATAAATTTATTCCAACAACTGTTAATAAGTTAAAACAAACCAAAAATCAAATTTGAACAAGACTGGAATTACCCACTACAATATTCACCATTGATCAAATGACCCACAAATTTATGAACTAAAAAGTTCTACAAAAATCCAGAGAAATTTTCTCTGGGGTTGAAGTGAATTTCTCTGGACTGAGAGAATTTCTCTAGGTTGAAGTGAGTTTAGAGAAATTCTGGTAAAATTTTCTCTGTGAAGTCGAATTTTCTCTGGTGTGGATTGAATTTTTCATTGAATTTCTCTAGTTTGGACCAGAGAAATTCTTTTGTTTGTGTATATTTCTTGGTTTTAATGCTCACCAACCATGATATGTAATGGTTTGATTTTGAATAAATTTTAAGCTCATCATGAGATTATAGATGTTTGGGGTTTGAAGGATTCTGACTTGTTTGTAATATATGTTAAAAGAGTTTGAATCCAGTGAAATTTTAATTTTCTCTACCCTGTTTGGAATTTTCTCTGTGATATGTCTCGAGAAATTTGAAATTTTCCCTGTGATGTGTCAAGAGAAATTCTCTGGATCAAATTTTCTCTGGATCGATGTTGAGGGACCTTAGAAATTATGAAAATATTGAATGTCCTTTATACTATAAAATCTTAGGGCTGGTTTGGGGTGTCCTAAAAAAGTGCATTTTTGTCTTTTTGGACTAAAAAAGTTGAGAAAAAAATATGGAGGTTTGGGTTAACTTTTTGAATTTTTATGGAAAAATGTGTATTAAAAAAATTGTATAAAAAAAGTGTGTAAGAGATGATTAGTGAGAGGTGGGCCCCAGCCGTACAAATCGGACGTAGTGTATTGGAATTGGAAATTATTGGCTAATTTTTGTACAAAGCACTGGACGGTTTTGTTTGGCCCGTGGGGGTCATCACGGGTCCCATTTTAATAATCTGAACCGTTCAATGTGTATAACTCGTCGAACACTATGTACCTATAAAAAATCAAGTTAATCGGATATCGATAGCTATCTGATCAGATTTATTTATTTTTCAATAATTATAACACCATCCATTTGTTATATATAACTGATTTGATCATATAGTTATCGATATCCGATCAATGTGATTTTTTGCAGACATATAGTACTCGACGAGTTCTACACATTTAACGGTTCAGATTATCAAAACGGGACCTGTGATAGCCCCCACAAGCCAAACAGCAGTGTGTGTGCAAATCACACCCAATCATTTCAACATTGGTCACTGCCGCAGCACAGCAGCTGCAAATTGTTGACTTCGGTGTGTACTTTTTTGGTACAAAATTAATTTTTTAATTATTTTTTTGGATGAATAGTGATATCTTTTTGGATTTTTGGAATAACTTTTTGACTTTTTGGCTGATTCAGGTTACCCCAAACCAGCCCTTAATATCAAGGACCTTAAAAAAAATAACTCTTCTTTTTTTTTCCCCTTTCTTTCTTGCTTAAAATTTCTTAAGTACCAAAAAATAGAAACCTTTACTATCCAAAATTTTCAATTTTATTTACTCAATACCATTTTCTCAATAAATAAACAGAAAAAATTTGAAACCCAAGAATCAAGAAAGAAGGAAACAAACATACGGATATGTGTCTTTCAATTAATCATTTTTCGTAAAAAAGTCCAAGCTTCATCGAAACCCTCAACTCCTCCAACACTTTACCAAAAACTGCAAAGAAAAAGTAGAGATCAGACAAACCACTAAAATAGCCATTCAACACCAACATTTATATATATTTGTATATGTATATATATATATATATTGTGTGTGTGTGTGTATTGTGTGTGTGTGTGTGAAAAGAGAGAGAGACTTGAGCAGTTCATGGTAAAGAGTCATAGAGTTTATCTGACCTCTTTGGTGCTTTGCCGCAGTTGAAAAAGAGAGACAGAGGACTGTTTTTGGAGATCACGTCTGGTGGTGGTGATGATCAAAATGAAAATAGAGAGAAAGGGGTTTCTAATGAAGAATGTGAGAAATGAAGACTGTGGCTACTATGGATGAAGTTGAACACCAGAGAGAGAGAGAGAGAGAGAGAGAGAGAGAGACAAATGCACTCATCTCAGCTGAACATAGTAAAGAGAGCAAGAAAGAAATGGGTTTCTAATGAAGAATGTGAAAAAGGGGGGCCGTGGCTACTGTGGATGAAGTTGAACACCAGAGAGAGAGAGAGAGAGAGAGAGAGAGAAATGCTCTCATCTTAGTCGAACACAGTGAAGAGAGCAAGAGAGAAAGGGGTTTCTAATGAAAAATGTGAGAAAAGGGGGGTCGTGGCTGCTATGGATAAAGTTGAACATCAAAGAGAGAAAGACAAGGAGAGAGATGCTCTCATTTCAAACAAACACAGTGAAGAGAGCAAGAGGATAGATCGTTCCAGAGAGGGGTTTTCTCTTGAGATATGTGCAGATCATTCTAGAGGATAGATCTCAACCATTGGATTGTTATTTAATCAACGGTTGGATTGCCCCATGTTGTGCTATTTTGTTCATTAAAAATAATAATTATTAAATAAATAAAATCAACTTTGCAGAAGCACAACGGCTATAAATAAACGACCATATTTTTTTAAATTCTCAATGGCCATATTTAGAAGAAAAAAAAAGGGGTCATATTTTGTAATTCTATAAACACAAACCCTCAATCGTAATTTCATTTCACAGCAAGCCTTAGAAATTATATTTTCCTTTTTTTTCTCTCTTTTTCTCAATTTCATTTCACAACAAACCTCACAAATTACATTTTTATTTATAATTTTTTCACATAATCACTATGGAAGGTTCATAAAAAACAAAGAGAGGAAAATCATTCACCATTGATGAAGATGTGACACTTTGTAAAGCTTGGTATCACATTTCTAAATATCCAATTGTTGGCAATTTGCAATCGTATCCTCACTTTTGGGGGAGAATTTATGAAAATTATTGCTCATTTTAGAATGATCAATCAAGAACACAAATATCTATCCAATCTTGATGGGTTATAATCATGAAATGTTCCAACAAATTTCATAGGTATTTAGCGCAAGTTGAAAATCTACACCCAAGTGAGATGTCTCAAGTTAATATAGGCCCTGTTTGGTGGAGCTTTTTTTAAGTTAAAAGTTAATAATCAGAAAGCAGAAGCTAAAAGCACCCCTACTCCAACTTTCAAATAATCAGTTTTTTTAGTTTGTTTAAGCTATTTTTGCCTAATAAGTTATAAACAGAAGTTGCACCAAACAGTCTAGCACAGACACCCAAATCAAAATAAGTTATAATCACATCCCAAAATTTGTAACAAACAGCCTCATAGTAAGATTTTATCTTCATTTATTATGTTAGTTTTTTTTTTTTTTTTTTTCATATCGTATAAAAATTAACTAATTAATTAATTTAATATTTTATCCATACAGATGCTTCAAACAAAACTTGTGTACCATCAAGATGAAAAAAAAATATATTTTCCTTTTGAACATTGTTGGCAAGTGTTGCAAAACAATATCAGGTGGCAAGATATAGCTCATACGAACACATTGAAGTCAAGAATACATATACCATTTTTTCCTGATTTAGCCCCCGAATTTCTTATGGATAATTGCATTTCTCTTGAAGACGGTAATAGTCCAAGTGTTAATAACAATCCAACTATTGGTAATAATTCAATTGGTGAGAGTAGTGTATATGCAAGGGGTAAAAGGCCTATGGGTAGGAAATCTACAAAAGAATTGCTTTGAAAAAGTCAAGCTGTTGAAGTTGAAGTTCACAAATTTAACAACTTGTTGGAAACATTTAACCAACACCTTACTGAAAAGGAAATGAAAAAAACTAAAAGAGAAGAAAAAGTGATTCAAGCATCGCAGGAGATGAAAGAACTTGAGATTAAAAATGAAAAACATTTAATAATGACTACAGACATTTCTCATTTGGACTCGCAAACGAAAACATATTACATAATGCGCAAAAATGAGATTTTCGCCCAATGGTCTGCACATATCAACAACCCAAATTACTATTTTTTCCTAGCTCCTAATGAATAATCACCGGAGAATGTATTTTTTAATTTTGCAATGTCATTTATTTGTCAATGTAATTTTCATTATTTCTTTTTAAATATGATTTTTATTTTGCAACGTAATGTAGTGGTCCATGTAATTTTTAATGTAGTTAATAATTTTTTTTGGGGCAAATTACAGCAATGGTCTCTATAGTTTACCCATGGTTTCGTTTTGGTCCTTGTACTTCTAATTGCATCAATTTTGCCCCTACAATTTGATTTTTGGCTCTATATGGTCTAATAATTAACAGTCGTTGGCTTTTTGGACGGAAACCCATGCGTGCCTTGCACGCACGGGATGAAACCAATCAATCCGTAAATGAAGCCAGGGGAAAGTCTTTTCTCTCTCTCTCTCTCTCTCTCTCTCTCTCTCTCTCTCTCCTCCTTTCTGTAATTTATTTCTTTTTAGTTCTTCTCCCCCCCTTCTCTCTCTCTCTCTCTGAATCAAACTCTTCTCTCTCCAAAGCCATCAATGGCAACAGAAACCACAAATCTCGACATTGTCAACTACCAATTACCCAACGACACCCACGACGTAACCTTCTTCACCAATCAAATCCACACCCTTGTCACTCGCTCTCCATTCCTCATTCACTCCTGGATCTCTGAAATCACAGCCATCCATCCTCCCTTTCTTCACCGCCTCATCGTCAACCTCAACATCAAGTGGCGACCCAACAACCGTTTCCATGATAACCCTGCCGCCACTCTCTAACTCTGCGTCGGCCGCCGATGCCTCATCTTCCAACTCATCTACTCCTTCCAAATCCCCCAATCCCTCTTCGACTTCCTTAACAACCCTATCTACACTTTTGTGGGTGTGGGTATTCACACCGATGTCGACAAGCTGACTAAGGATTATGGGCTGTCTATGGCCACCACTATTGATCTTTGCTCCTCAACAACCCTATCTCTAGTTTTTTGTTTTTGTTTTTTTTAGACTGGCATAATCTGCTACTAGTTGAGCTGTGTATGATTCTTTGTTTTGTAGCTGATTGTCTATCCATGGATACACCTTGTACCACACCTGTTTGACAATATGCCTCATAAAAGCTGTGAAAATTAGTTGTATAAATTTTATGTGTCATTGAGCTACCCATTAGAACTACTTGGTGGTGTAATTTTACTCTTTAAAAGTATGTGTCATTGCTATTTGTTTGTTGCTTCAATTCTCGGATGCAGGAATTCCCGTGTGTTGCAAAACAAATGCTGTGACTTCCGTATGCAATTGTATATACAGAATTTATGTGGTTTGAATCCTACCATCTGCAAGACATTGGATATCATTCTTCTCTTCATTTGGTATGATTGGACACACCTCATGGCTACCAATTCTTAGTGTTCTTTCTACTCAGATTTATATGTGGTTACAGATTTGCATTAGCTTTATATGCTTCTGGTTTTTCTGGATTTTATTAATAAAGAGATATACACCATGTGTTTGATAATATGCCAATAAGGGAAACTTATTTTGCTTGTGGTGGTGTTGTTGATTGTGTGATTTTGAAATAACAACCTTTCCCTTGCAAGTCCTGTACGTGCAAGGCATGCGTGGGTTTCCATCCAAAAAACGGCTGTTAACTATTAGACCACATAGAGCCAAAAATCAAACTGTAGGGGCAAAATCGATGCAATTAGAAGTACATGAATCAAAATGAAACCACGAGTAAACTATAGGGACCATTGCTGTAATTTGCCTTTTTTTTAAAAAAAATTTGTAGTCGTATATTTTTTTGGTGGAGTGAATTATATAAAAAAAAAAAAAAAAATTCAATTTTTTCTAATTTTTTATATTTGTCTAGTCGGCTATAATGTAAATATTTAATTTTTTAAAAAAAAAGTTTTAAAAAAAAGTCACAAAGATACAAAAATAAACAATTAGAAAATCACTAAAAAATCTATATCCAAACAACAACTACAAAATTGGATGAAAAGTCAGTTGAGATTTGCCAAAATGGCATGTAACCGTTGGAACATCATTTTGTAATTTGGTAATTTTTTACTATTCATTGTCAAATTATTGCAATGACAAATACTATTATAACCTTTATCATTATCATTAGAGATGCTCTAATCTCGTGGTTGTCCTAGTGATTGATAGGTGTACTTTTTGTACAATTGTTTATGGTTCAATTCTTAGGTTTAAGTCATAAAAAGTAATTTTTTTGTGAAATTTTTAATCCTAATGTGATGTCTATCTTTGAGTGAATCGAGAAGGGGATTAGTGTAGATATGCATAAATTTATCCGGACACACTAAACACAAAAATAAATAAATAAATAAATTGGCAAGCTTCCCCTTTACCTAACCTGGTTGGATCTATTCACTCATATAAATATATGTATTCAATCTAAATATACATGTACCCTTTGAGAGCTCAACTACACAAAGGCACGAGAATTTCCTTATGCACAAAATTCTTATTATTTTTGTAATTAATGCAATCTCAACCACACAATTTTGCCTCGAAATTATGTCTCAAAGGGTGTGTTTGATTGGACGGACTGGAAAATGGGGGATTAGAATCCATTGGATTTGAGTCCTGGGACTGTGAATCTCCCGGACTATTTGGTTGGATTGGATATGTATCCTGTGTTTGTTTTTTCATGCGATTAGATGTCTGGATAGGACTATTTTGAGTGAATCCAACGTTTGGCTGGACGGACTGGATAGGATAAATGAACAAAAGACTATTTTACCCTTTTTCAATTGTTTACTAAGTAATAGCAATATTAAACATATCTTTAATATTTTAATTATTTTTAGTAAACATTAAACATACTAATGGTTAAATTTTGTTTAAAGATATTTAAACATACTAATATTGATAAAAAAAATTGACTGGTACAGATTATTTTTATTTAAACAAATAAAATTTTTAGTAAACATTAAACATACTAATGGTTAAATGTTTAAATTTTTATTTAAACAATTAACATTGAAATTATTTTGATGTACAGATTATGTTTAAACAATTAACAATTAATAATTAAATAAATGTTGATGTACAGATTATGTTTAAACAATTAACAAATGTTGATGTAATTAACAATTAACAAATGTTGATGTATTAAAACATAATTTAATAGATGTTAAATAAATATACATGTTGATGCACAGATGTTGAAATAATTTAATAAACATGTTGATGTACAGATGTTTAAATGTTTAAATAAATCATAATTTAAATAATGAAATTATTTATTGTTGAAATTAAACATTTAATTGTTTAAATAAAACATCTATTAAATTTAAATAATGAAATTAAATAAAACATAAACAAAATTTTAAAATAAAACATCAATAAAATATCTATAAAAAATTATTTTAAAAAATTAAATAAATAAAACATTAATAAAAAGTTAAATAAAATTATTTTATTTTTAAATTGAGACATTTAAATTTTATTAAATATAATACATAATTAAATAGTAGAGGGTCCAAATTGTCATTTTCGCATCTAATCCAAACAATGATTAGTCCCCCCAAAACAATCCCCCCCAGGACAGGATAGTCCCCCATATGGGGGACATGGAGTCCGGCGGACTAAAAAAAAATCAAACGACGGATAAGAGGGAGGCCGGACATAGAGTCCAAATAGTAGATAGTCCACCCCCTTATCTCCCCAATCAAACACACCCAAAGTTTTTAACATATCGTACCATTGAAGGATGTCTTTTGGATAGGGTTGATTTTTCTCAAGTTTACATCTCAATTTGAAAGAATTTGAGAGATTCATGGATTACACCACGGGTCTTATTTCAATAATCTAAACAATTCATTTCATAAAACCCTCAGTTTATATCATCTATGAAAAGAATTAAGTCAATTTGATAATTATAATTTTTTCATTTTATTATATTTGTCTTTAAAAAAATAGATAGTCTATTTTCAAAAAATATATTTCTCATTCATTTTTCGAACACAAATGCGATAAAATGAAAATGTTACGATTATCGGATCAAATTCATTTTTTCTATCAAATCAAATTCATTTTTTCCATGAATGATATATATTAAGGGCATTACAAAATGAATAATTTGAATTATCAAAATAGAATCTATGGTGAGCTCCACATGTCCAGAGATGATAACAGGTAGGGTATGGGTTAGGGGCCCCTACCCCATGCACATTTCCACTGCTTGCACCTACCCCCAACTTCCCCATCCCTACCCAAACCCGCAAATATAACCCTCATTCCCAACCCTACCCGATCTGCAACACAATAAGAAATTTAACAATAATATTAAAATTTAATAATTAAAACTATAAAACACTATTTATAATGGGTGAAGTACAAATAAATCTCAAAATATAATCTTATGAACTGTTTATTCTTTTATTTTTTTCTTATGAACCCAAAAGTCCTATTAAAGTGAAAATTGCACAAAAGGGTAATCACTTACACGTTTGGATTTAATTTTTTTGGAATAAAAGTGGGTTTTGCAAATGTAAAATTACACATTTAGACAATCCGCACTGTAGACGATTTGGATTTTTTTCATTCTAGAACAAATCTCACATTACGAACAAATATGTAACACTCAAATATAATACTCTAATAACGTATCACTCTAATGTAACACACTAAAAAACCCAAACGTAACACTTCAAAAAAAAAAAAAAAAATCCTAAATGTACTTTTTTCAAACATAGCATTCCAATGTAACACAAAAAAAAAATTCTTAGTGTTCTTTTCACAAACGCAACACTCCAATCTATGTAGCCCCAAACATAACATTCCAATGTAACACACACAAAAATACTAAAAAAAATTCTTTTACTGTATTTTTTCCAGACGTAACACTCACAATTTGAAATTATACGTTTGTCCAAAACTTACTAAGTAATTTTTATACTCCTTTTGAAATGATTTGAAAAATCCCACATCCTTTTGGAATGGTTTGAAGAAGCCCACATTTTTTTTTTTTTTTAAATGTTATATTAGAGTGTTACATTAAGGAGTTTTTTTTAGAGTGTTACGCTTGGAAAAAATATACTAAGGAATTTTTTTGTGTGTTACATTGAAATATTAAATTAAGGATTTTTTTTTTTTTTTTTTGTGTTACGCTTGGAAAAAGCACACTAAGGAGTTTTTTTTAGTGTTAGATCGGAATGTTATAATTTAAAATTATACATTTATTCAAAACTTACACTACAAAAAAATTGACTTTTTGCAACGGTAAAATACCGTCGCTAATACTCCTAATGCCGTCGCAAAAGCTTTTTGCGATGGCAAAATGACTTTTTGCGACGGCAAGAGGGGGTCGCAAATGCAGGGGTTGCAAAAGAGTTTTTGCGACAGTACAGTGCCGTCGCTAATGTTTTGCAACGGCATTTTTTGCCTTTTGCGACGGCACTGTGCAGTCGCTAATAATATTTGAAATTTCTTGACTTTTTTGCGACGGCACTATTTTACCGTCGCTAAAAATGTTATTTGAGACGGCAAAAAATACCGTCGCTAATAGTCTTTTTTGCAACGGCAAAAACACTGTTTTTGCGACAGTGTGGTGTCGTTGCAAAAAGTATTAAAAATATGAAAATTTTTATTTTTTGCGACAGTGTAATGCCGTCACAAAAAGTATTAAAAAAATAATAAAATTTCTATTTTAAATAATAAAATTTCTATTTTTTGCGACAGTTTAGTGTCGTCGCAAAAAGTAAAACCTATAACAAAATCAATAAAAATAATAAAATTTTCTGTTTTTTTGCAACAGTGTAGTACCGTCACAAAAAAGAAAAAATTTCTCCGATAAAATTATTAAAAATATTAAAATTTCTCTATAATAATTACATAATAATATAAAAATAACAATTTCTTCATAATAAAATATTCTTCCATTCATAATTACACATCAACAAAATTATCCCACTACATAATGTTCCATAATTATCCTCCAATAAAATTTAAAAATATAAAAGAAATAAAAAAAATAAACACAATCTCACATATTCAATTCACATGCAAGCTTACAGGAGGGTCGAATGTTTCATCACCACGATACAAATCTGTACTATGAAAATTGGTTACAAAATATTCAACCCTCAGTTTTCCTCCAAAATTTATCTAAGTTACAAGCAGAAGAATATGAAGTTGCTACAATTCATCCAAATTAATAGCTCTCTGTTGATCTTCTACCTCAATGCTTTCTGAGAGGCCTCATCACAAAATATACACAAAAGTAAAATGAGTCAAAAGTTCCGGACAAGTTTAACTTTGCGATCATCCAATAAACATGTTCGCTGGTGGCCCAGCATAATCGACTTGTGTTCAGCTTCAGATTTAAGATTATGTATCATCAAGCTTCGGGAAATTATACATCAAACACTAGAGACACTTTAAAGAACCGTCCTGCTACCTCCCTCTCTTATAATCCTATAAATAAAAAATAAGTAGAAAAGAAAAAGCACACTTATCTTTTTTCTTTTTTTTTCCCTTGAAATGAGTAGCAAAGTTTACAAGGGCAGTAGGAAGGGAAAAATTACTCAGCTTCTGTAAGAACATTTACCAGCTCTCCCAGCTACTCCCTGCAATAAAATCAATTGTTCCTCCTCACCAGAAAAATAAAAAAATAAAAAAAATGCATCAATTAACCTTGTTCCATTCAAGAAATCAAAAAACAGTATATCAATTACACATACGCTCAAAGTCACGGAAATATTAATATATAGCATCTATCTTCACACCCAAAAAAAAAAAAATGACAAACTAGATAGGAGTGTTGTGAGTTGCAAAATACCAGACAAATTTAATCACAACATTGTCAAAATAGCCAACACAAGAAAATCACCAGTTTATTGGGGGTGAGAATTTTGAATGGGGAAAGTTTTGGAGAATAAGGTGTAAGAAATTTGCATAATAATTATATCCAATAAATAACAGTAGATTACTCAATAGATTAATAAATGTGAAATTCTTTCTCTTCATGGACATTGATGAGTTTTAAATCCTTCTCCACTTGGATATTTACAAATAATACGAGATACTGCACCCAGTCTACTGGGTGAGACCACTAGCTCAATTCTAATTCAACTAGGACTCCAACCATCACAAGTCCAGTTAGGCTAAAACACATGTACTAAGAAAAGAGAAAACAACGATGATTATCATTTTCTTTTAATTTCTTTTTCGTGGAACTTTCCAAGAAAGGAACAGTGAAGACATTTGACAAAACATCATTAAGACAGTCCTAACATATTCAATATATTTGCTAATGGATTGGAAATCATGAATTCAACTATTTAATGGTATGTTTTTTATTTTTTCAGTTTAATGTTATTGGTTTACAATTTGAAGAAGTACGTATGTTCACACATAATAGTTCTTACAACCTTAGAAATATTGAAAAGTTCTGAAACCCTTTTAATAGTGCTCTTAAAGTCGGGTCTAATACATGCAATATAATGCTATTGAACTCCTAGGATTGATAAGAGCACTCTTAACTTGTCCAATTTTAAATTAGGGTCCATACTGTCCCAATTTTAGTTAAAACCGTGGCGACATTAAATTTTTAACAAATAATAGCAACAATTATAATGATAAGTACATAAACAAGTAAGAATGAAAGTACAATGCAGGCATGAATTGTGATATGAAACACACCAAATCAACTATTATCAATTATTTGGAATACAAAAATTATATCAATCATCATCCAGACCAAAACGAAGGCAAATGATTGATTATGAAAAACTAAGAAAAGAAAAAGATATGGTACTAATTGTGATACTGATCCAATTAAGTGAGAGCACTTTTCTTTTCACTTTCTTTTTGTAGAAACTTTACTTACCTTTGACCTTGTTTGAGTTCTCAATTACAACTTGAGGGATGTGTGATTTTTTCCAGTAATCCCCGCCTTGTTCTTCTCAATCTAACTTCATAATCAATTTCTTAGACATATCAAAAAGTCTAAACATTTGAAGGTTGGTTAGATGTTTGATACCGGAGGGGACCTCCTCTACCAATTCACTATTTGTGATAACTAGAGTTTGAAGGTGGGGCATTGCTCCCTCCTCCACTCTCGCCATCTCAAAATCATCTATTAATTTACATGTTTCTTGGGGACATGTATATTATCAAACATTTTTTTTTTTTTTTTAGTTTTGATTTTGTAGTTTCATAATTACATTTAATATTTGAGAACTTAAATATGTTTATAAAATGTGTTAAAATTTACAATCTACCAACCTGTACTGCCAATTGGTTGAGATTTATTCTCTCAAACTGCCCTATAACAAGAAGACACGTAATTTTTTTTTTTTT
>JAPPVO010006270.1:0-34996 GCA_030407325.1 Camellia japonica | reverse complement strand
GTGTCTATTAAGTCCAAATAATAACCAGTTTTCAGCAATAATCTGAAGTGCCCTATTGCCTACACTTCTACTGACTTGCCATCACCCACAAAAATGTATTTTTCAGCATCAGTTGGCTTTCGGTAGTTCAGGCAACCCTGCATAGAAACACATATGTGAGTAGTAGCACCAGAATCTACCCACCAAGTGTTTCTTGGTACTGAAGCTAAATTTATTTCAGAACAGACCAAAACATAATATGTACCTTTCTTTACACCCAGGCGACGTATTTGGCACAATCCTTCTTTCTGTGTCCGGGCTTGTCACAAAAGAAACAACCATCCTGCACTTTCTGTTTCTTTGGTTCCGGACCTTAGGAGCAGCAACTTCCTTTCCCTTATGCTTTCTTTTGCCCGTATGCTTGGAGTGTGTGCTGAGCACTTTCAGTCCTTTCTTGCTTCAATCTCTCTTCCTCTTGCACACAAAATGAAATGAGCTCATTAGAGTCCATTTCTCCTTCTGGCAGTTATAACTGACCTTAAATTGGTTAAATTGTGCAGGAAGAGATGAGAACTAAATGCACGAGCAAATCATCAGATAGGTCGAGCTTTAGTGCCTTAATTTTGAAGCAAGATGAGACATTCCATGATGTACTCGCGAACATTACCCTTGCCTTTATACTTCATTGAAATCAAGCTTGCTAAAAGCGTGCTTGTTTCAGCCTTATCTTTTAGCAAAACGCTTTTGAATTTCTGAAAGAAATTCACCGGCAACGGTAACATCCTCTGTTATTGCACCCCGAAAGACTTCTGGAATCCCACGCTTCATGATCATAAGACTTAGCCTGTTAGAACGATCCCACTTTTCAAAGTACACAATTTCCTCAGGAGTACTTTGTTCAGTGAGTCATTCGGTTTTGGCATTCTTAATGCCAAGTCTATGTCCATGCAGCCGAGAACAATCAATATGTTCTCTTTCCAGTCCTTAAAGTTTGTTCCATTTAACATTGGAACATTTTCATGTTGGCAAAGATTGAAGTAGTCGACATTAAAGCTGAATAGAAAATAAAATAAAACGAATAAACAATTATGCTCACTTTAAGTAACCAAACAGATAACTCTAAATAAATTAATTTAATGACAACATCTCAAGATACCTAGCACAACATTAATACCAAGCCTTTGGGTAGTGATATTAACAGTAAGTGGTATTCTTGTTGTAATGATCAAACATTGACAATAAGTTATGTCAAATAACAAATCTATCTTTTGATGGAAATGTTAAAATATTGAGTTGGTAGTGGTATAAATCCTTCTAATTGGATAAGTGCATGTGTTTTATATATATATATGGATGATTGTATAATGAAACAGTGCACTATTATGTTGAAATGGGCATGGGCTTTTGCTTTATATATAATATATATATAATAAATGCATGTGTTTATAAATCTTCTAATGCATCAGTTTGCATTTGATTTTCATTGTATATATATATTTCATGCGGTTTGATTTTTGAACATCATAAAAAAAAAAAAAAAAAACTTTCCGACTGCGTTGTTTTTTTGGGTGTTTGAAACAGAGCACCATTGTGTTATTATTTTCACAATAAGAATGCTTGTCTTTGTCATGCATTGATTTCGGTTTTGGCATTTAATAATCATTCATGCTGTGATTTTGGCTTAAAAAAAAAAAACATTTTTGGAACGTCAATTATATATATATATATATATGTATATAATTGATTCTGCAAATTATATAATAATACGGATAAGCATTAAGAAATCTTTAAATAAAGTAATTCATCACATCTACAGTGAAATTTAATTTTCTAAACATTCTAAATATAAGCAATTAAAACAAGATGTCCAAAAGTGATCTCTCTTGTCTAGATTGTTTTATATGGAATGTTTTGATGTTATTATTGTACATCATGTGGGTATTTATCGGTCCAAAGACATGATTAATACTTGGCAGAATTACACACACATTTATTGATAAACATGTGCCAATTGTAGGAAACCTAATGTAATAATAAATCCATCAAAAGATAGATTTGTTATTTGACATAACTTATTGTCAATGTTTGATCATTACAACAAGAATACCACTTACTGTTAATATCACTACCCAAAGGCTTGTATTAATGTTGTGCTAGGTATCTTGAGATGTTGTCATTAAATTAATTTATTTAGAGATTATCTGTTTGGTTACTTAAGTGAGCATAATTGTTTATTCGTTTTATTTTATTTTCTATTCAGCTTTAATGTCGACTACTTCAATCTCTGCCAACATGAACAATGTTCCAAAGTTAAATGGAACAAACTTTAAGGACTGGAAAGAGAACATATTGATTGTTCTCGGCTGCATGGACATAGACTTGGCATTAAGAATGCCAAAACGAATATCTCACTGAACAAAGTACTCCTGAGGAAATTGTGTACTTTGAAAAGTGGGATCTTCTAACAGGCTAAGTCTTATGATCATGAAGCGTGGGATTCCAGAAGTCTTTTGGGGTGCAATAACAGAGGATGTTACGTTGCCGGTGAATTTCTTTCAGAAATTCAAAAGCGTTTTGCTAAAAATGATAAGGCTGAAACAAGCACGCTTTTAGCAAGCTTGATTTCAATGAAGTATAAAGGCAAGGGTAATGTTCGCGAGTACATCATGGAAATGTCTCATCTTGCTTCAAAACTTAAGGCACTAAAGCTCGACCTATCTGATGATTTGCTCGTGCATTTAGTTCTCATCTCTCTTCCTGCACAATTTAACCAATTTAAGGTCAGTTATAACTGCCAGAAGGAGAAATGGACTCTCAATGAGCTCATTTCATTTTGTGTGCAAGAGGAAGAGAGATTGAAGCAAGAAAGGACTGAAAGTGCTCATCTGGCAAGCACCTCCAAGCATACGGGCAAAAGAAAGCATAAGGGAAAGGAAGTTGCTGCTCCTAAGGGTCCGGAACCAAAGAAACAGAAAGTGCAGGATGGTTGTTTCTTTTGTGACAAGCCCGGACACAGAAAGAAGGATTGTGCCAAATACGTCGCCTGGCGTGTAAAGAAAGGTACATATTATGTTTTGGTCTGTTCTGAAATAAATTTAGCTTCAGTACCAAGAAACACTTGGTGGGTAGATTCTGGTGCTACTACTCACATATGTGTTTCTATGCAGGGTTGCCTGAACTACCGAAAGCCAACTGATGCTGAAAAATACATCTTTGTGGGTGATGGCAAGTCAGTAGAAGTGCAGGCAATAGGGCACTTCAGATTATTGCTGAAAACTGGTTATTATTTGGACTTAATAGACACTTTTGTTGTACCGTCCTTTAGACGGAATTTAATTTCTATTTCTGTATTGGACAAATTTGGATATTGTTGTTCTTTTGGAAATATGAAGTTTAGTATGTCTATTAATTCATATGTTGTTGGTACTGGTTTACTTAATGCATTTGATAATCTATATTTGCTAGAAACTATTGCATCTTATAATGAAACCTTGCACGTGGAATCACGAGGTACAAAGCGTAAATTAACTAAGGAAAATTCAGCCTCATTATGGCACAAACGCCTAGGTCACATCTCTAAATCTAGAGTTGAGCGCCTTGTGTCTGATGGAATTTTGGACTCTCTTGATTTTTCAGAATTTGATGTCTGTGTTGAGTGTATCAAGGGAAAACAGACCAAAATGAAGAAATTTGGTGCCCATAGGACTACAGATGTCTTAGAATTAATTCATACGGACATCTGTGGGCCATTCCTATGGCGTCTTGGAATGGTCAACAGTATTTTATCACATTCATAGACGACTATTCCAGATATGGGTATCTATTTCTTATCCATGAGAAATCACAGTCTTTGGACGTATTCAAAAAATTTAAGGCCGAAGTTGAGTTACAACTCAACAAACGGATAAAAAGTGTCAGGTCTGACCGTGGTGGTGAATACTATGGCAGATATGATGGATCAGGTGAACAACGTCCAGGACCGTTTGCAAAATACCTGGAGGAATGTGGAATCTCCCACAATACACCATGCCAGGATCACCTAGCATGAATGGTGTATCTGAGAGACGAAACCGGACTCTTAAGGATATGGTAAGAAGTATGATCAGTCATTCTACTTTACCAGAGTCCCTCTGGGGTGAGGCTCTAAAGACAGCAACTTATATCTTAAATCGGGTGCCAACTAAAGCAGCTGCAAAAACACCTTATGAGCTTTGGGTTGGGCGAAAGCCTAGTCTAAAACACTTGCATGTGTGGGGGTGTCCTGCTGAGGCGAGGCCTTATAAACCTCATGAAAGAAAATTGGACTCCAAAACCATTAGCAGCTACTTTATTGGCTATGCCGAACGATCACGGGGTTACAAGTTTTATGATCCCACAAATAGGTCAATATTTGAGACGGGAATTGCAACATTTTTTGAGGATGTTGAGTTTGGGGGGAGAAATCCAGTTAGAGACATTGTCTTTGAGGAGGAAGCAGGAGTAATCCCACTTCCTACTACTACTTTTGACCAATTACAGGTTCCTATACCTGTCATTGCTCGAGAAGTAACTTCGGATCCTCAACCAGACAATGTTGTTCAAGACAATATAGTTCAACCCCTCATTCAAGATGAGGTAATTGTTCCTGAGGAACAAACTCTACAACCTCAACCTCAAGAACCTGTGCCATTAAGGCGATCCACGAGAGAAAGGAGATTTGCAATTTCGGATGATTATATTGTATATCTCCAGGAACATGAGGTAGAAAATGGAATGTCGAAAGATGATCCAATCAACTTTCGTCAAGCCATGGAAAGTTCCAACTCTCATAAATGGATAGAAGCCATGAATGAAGAATATAAGTCTATGCAAGACAATAAAGTTTGGAAACTTGTCCCATTACCAATTGGTGCGAAGCCCGTAGGTTGTAAATGGATATTTAAAACCAAAAGGGATTCAAATGGTAATGTGGAGAGGTATAAGGCACGTCTTGTAGCCAAAGGCTTTACTCAAAAGGAAGGAATTGACTTTAAAGAAACTTTCTCTCCAGTTTCTACGAAAGATTCTTTTAGAACAATTATGGCGCTTGTTGCATATTTTGATCTTGAGTTGCATCAGATGGATGTCAAAACAGCTTTTCTTAATGGTGACATTGAAGAAACAATTTATATGTTGCAGCCAGAAAACTTTGTGTCGGGAGACCCAAAGAATATGGTTTGCAAATTGACTAAATCCATCTATGGACTCAAACAAGCTTCTCGTCAGTGGTACTTCAAATTTCATCAAGTTCTCACTTCGTATGGTTTTGAAACTAATGTTGTTGATGAATGTGTGTATCACAAGTTCAGTGGGAGTAAACACATATTTTTGGTTTTATATGTTGATGATATATTGCTTGCCACAAACGATATAAACTTATTGCATGACACCAAGAGATTTCTATCTAAGAATTTTGAAATGAAAGATCTTGGTGATGCTTCCTTTGTATTAGGAATCGAAATACACCGAGATCGTTCTCGGGGTATTCTGGGATTATCACAAAGGAGCTATATCGAAAAAGTACTCAATAGATTTGGCATGCAAAATTGTAAATCAGGTGAAACCCCGGTTGCTAAGGGAGACAAGTTTAGTCTCAGCCAATGCCCGAAGAACAGTCTTGAAATTCAAGAAATGCAGAAGATTCCTTATGCCTCGGCTGTAGGGAGTCTAATGTATGCCCAAGTATGTACGCGTCCGGATATTGCGTTCATAGTTGGCATGTTAGGCAGATATTTAAGTAGTCCTAGCATGGATCATTGGAAAGCAGCCAAGCGAGTTATGCGGTATTTACAGAGAACAAAGGAATATATGCTCACATATAGGAGGTCGGATAAGTTAGAGATCATTGGGTATTCCGACTCTGATTTTGCTGGATGCCAAGACAGTAGGAAATCCACATCAGGCTATATTTATCTGTTAGCTGGCGGAGCAATTTCTTGGAGGTCTGCAAAGCAGACGCTCATAGCTTCATCCACCATGGCCGCAGAGTTTGTAGCATGTTATGAGGCATCAAATCAAGGAATATGGCTGCGGAATTTTGTCACTGGGTTGCGTATTTTGGAAGGCATTGAAAGACCACTTAAGTTATACTGTGACAATAAGTCTGCAGTTTTATATTCCAATAACAACAGGAGCTCGACAAAATCAAAGCATATTGATATCAAGTTCCTAGTTGTAAAAGAAAGAGTGCAGAGTGGACAGATTTCCATAGAGCACATTGGGACAAACTCCATGATAGCGGATCCACTTACGAAGGGACTGCCACCCAAGGTCTTTCATGAGCACACTGCTCGTATGGGTGTTGTTCTCTTTGAGAACATTTTGGTTTAGTGGGAGTTTGTATTTATATTACTGCTCTATGTCAGCCTTGAGTTTTATCTATGTAATTAGATTAATTTCTTAGAAATGAAGTATTCAGTTTATTACACTCTGTTAGTATTGTGAAGTATTGATCTCAATAAAGTTAAGTAGGACCAGTTGGAAATAGGCATGTATGGATCACATTACATGTAATTTCCATGCTACGCATCCATGATTGATCTATGTCATTTAGCTGTATTGGTATACGTGACCCTTGGTGGGTCGAGTTACGATTAATGTAACGAAGACCGCTTTGATCCTATATCAATATAGTTAATGGACAAGATTGTTTGGATACCCTCAGGTCATGATAACAAATTTCTGAGCTCACTAAAGTTAAGCACATTTGTCAGGTTACATATGTGGTCCAGTGGGAGATTGTTAGATAATGTCTCAATGGGACCACATATTTTAAATGTGGTGTTATCATTTATAAGAAGCCTACAATTTAAGTGATTCAATTTAGTTAATAGGCTTGAGGGTATATGTGTCATGGACCTAATGTGTAGATACTAGTTGAGAAATTTCTATTTCTATGAGGGGCAGAAATAGAAATTAAAACAAAATTGGTTAAGTTGGTTTTCATTCTCTTAAGAAACTGCCACACGGTTTTTGTTTTTGAAAACCTATTTAACCTTAAGTTGTTATGGTCCCTAATCCTGCCTGATAGGAAGAACTGCCAATTTCTTCTATATCCTCTCAAGGAGAAACTTAAGGCACTAATAAGGAAAGGATTGGAAGGCAATAACAAAGGCAATATCAAAGGATGTATTGACAATCACGCTTCCGTTCAACTATAACAATGGATTCGGGTACGCATGTTTGTCTTAATTTCTTGATGATACACATGATAGATGATCCAAAGCATAAGGTTTTATGTTCTGAAAATTATTAACAACTGGTATCAAAGCAGTTATATCATGTGTATTATCAGAAATTGATATGCTATTATTCATGCAATTTACTTGTTAATAATTTTCAGAACATAAAACCTTATGCTTTGGATCATCTATCATGTGTATCATCAAGAAATTAAGACAAACATGCGTACCCGAATCCATTGTTATAGTTGAACGAAGCGTGATTGTCAATACATCCTTTGATATTGCCTTTGTTATTGCCTTCCAATCCTTTCCTTATTAGTGCCTTAAGTTTCTCCTTGAGAGGATATAGAAGAAATTGGCAGTTCTTCCTATCAGGCAGGATTAGGGACCATAACAACTTAAGATTAAAAAAGTTTTCAAAAACAAAAATCGTGTGGCAGTTTCTTAAGAGAATGAAAACCAACTTAACCAATTTTGTTTTAATTTCTATTTCTGCCCCTCATAGAAATAGAAATTTCTCAACTAGTATCTACACATTAGGTCCATGACACATATACCCTCAAGCCTATTAACTAAATTGAATCACTTAAATTGTAGGCTTCTTATAAATGATAACACCACATTTAAAATATGTGTCCCATTGAGACATTATCTATTATACTGTGACAATAAGTCTGCAGTTTTATATTCCTTGATTTGATGCCTCATAAAATGCTACAAACTCTGCGGCCATGGTGGATGGAGCTATGAGCGTCTGCTTTGCAGACCTCCAAGAAATTGCTCCGCCAGCTAACAGATAAATATAGCCTTATGTGGATTTCCTACTGTCTTGGCATCCAGCAAAATCAGAGTCGGAATACCCAATGATCTCTAACTTATCCGACCTCCTATATGTGAGCATATATTCCTTTGTTCTCTGTAAATACCGCATAACTCGCTTGGCTGCTTTCCAATGATCCATGCTAGGACTACTTAAATATCTGCCTAACATGCCAACTATGAACGCAATATCCGGACGCGTACATACTTGGGCATACATTAGACTCCCTACAGCCGAGGCATAAGGAATCTTCTGCATTTCTTGAATTTCAAGACTGTTCTTCGGGCATTAACTGAGACTAAACTTGTCTCCCTTAACAACCGGGGTTTCACCTGATTTACAGGGGTCCAACTGGTATTAATAAAATCATAGAAACTATCCCAAATTAATAGTGCAGCTTTTTTCAATGTGGATCTTCTCAAAGCAAGAAACCGGAAGCTTTTCAAAATATGTGGAGCTATTTCCTATGTAGACCTTGCAAAAATAAAATAGTGTGAGAGTTTTTGACGGCCTTATATGTCAAATCATCAACAACCATTTCCAAAATAATGGAACTTGTATAATGCTCATGAGTGTTAATTTTTTACTGTTATTATTTATTTATGGATAAATTATATAAACATCTACTGAGATTTCACATTGATACATTAGTAACCCTATACTTTTTGAAAATGTCATCTCCTTTCTTCAACGATAGGGCAAATTATACTTTGTTCCATTTATATTTGGTTTTTTTTTACTTTGACCCTTAATGTTTTAAGTTTTTTACAATTTACTCCTAAAATTAATTTATATTCAAAATTAGACAAAAAAATACCACATTAATTGTCACATAATATAAAAAATATATTATTACATTAGGATTTGGATTTGTATAAGAGGCGTGAGTTATATATAATAAAATAATTTTATACCACGTGGCTATCAATGGTCATTGTTACTCTAATTTTGGACATAAGTTAGCTTTTGATGTAAATTAATGCTAACAAGTGTCCCTTATGCATTGTTTAATATTGTGAAGTATGTATAAAGTGTCTTGAAAATATGCACAACTATTAAAAAGTGTATTGATTTCAGTAAAAGTGCATTGAATTTAGTAAAAGTATCTTGTGCTCTTCAAATTTTTTATCTTTTACTTAGAGGCACTTATTAGCAAGACCCAACTTGAAATATGAAGGCCAAAGTACAAAAAAAAAATAAAAAATAAAAAACCTTGTAAGTGCTAAAGTGAAAAAGGACCAAACATAAAGAGACAAAATGTAATTTACCTTCAGGGTGGTGGGACAAGATAGGGTATTTGGGTGAAGAAGGGGAATAACATTTTGATAATTTTACAAGATTTTTATAATAATTATTTACGTGATTCTATTTACACACTAAATTTTACGTTATATTTATTTGTATAAATTTTTTTTCATAATGTACAAGTATAATGTAATAAGAAATTTATTAGTGTAAATAGGAGAGTCTAATTATTTTACATATTTTCATGTCTATTGTATTTATTGTATTTTTTTTTTTTTTTGAACAAATGTATTTACCGTATTGATTTATTTATTTTTTGCAATAATTTGTGCTCAAACTATTTATTTGTAATCTTTCAAAAACAAAGTTTGACCTTCTCGCAAGCACTAACTAACGAATAACTGACTAAGCCACTTCATTTGTGACAATCAATGAAGAGAGTCCATGTAAGAAAGTAAACATGCTGAACGTGGTGAAGTGGTATAGGGGTTGATGTTTGGAGTTTGTTTACTTGGCAGTTTTTTTTTTTTTTTTTTTTTTATATTGTTGTTCAAGATAAAAATTAGAATCAATTTTCAAATCTAATGATGTGAGAATGAATTAAAATATTAAAAGTAACAAGTTTAACCTTCGCGCAACCACTAACTAACTAACAAATGACCGACTAAGCCACTTCATTTGTGACAACCAATGAAGAGAGTCCATGTAAGAAATCAAACATGCTGAGGGTGACGTGGTGCAGTGGTATAGGTGTTGGTGTTTGGAGTTTGTTTACTTTGATAGTGTCACGTTGGGGATGTAAGAAAAATTGAACAAGTGACTAAACTGATTGAATTGGGCTGAAACGATTATATTTGGTATGTTTTTTAACAATAATCGGTCTGTGCAGTTTTTTAATTTGATTTTTTTCGATTTTCGATTTGGTATCGGTTCAAGCACCTTGTGTACTGAACTAAACCGAAATCGACCATTTCAGCATTTATTATATTTATAATATAATGATATTAATAAGTATAATAAATTATTAACATCAATTAATTAATCTTATTATCTCTATAACCTAAGTTAGTAAACTCTTATTATATATAATATTAACTCTAACTCTTTATTCTTGAAACCTTAGTATTTGTTAATTTTATTTTTTATTTTTTTGTATTTTGGTTAATCTAGGAATTTGAAAATATTTATTAAATGGATTAATTGAATATGTTTAAAGTGGTGGACAAATAACTAATTCAATGTTTTTTTTTGTTGTACCGTCCTTTAGACGGAATTTAATTTCTATTTCTGTATTGGACAAATTTGGATATTGTTGTTCTTTTGGAAATATGAAGTTTAGTATGTCTATTAATTCAAATGTTGTTGGTACTGGTTTACTTAATGCATTTGATAATCTATATTTGCTAGAAACTATTGCATCTTATAATGAAACCTTGCACGTGGAATCACGAGGTACAAAGCGTAAATTAACTAAGGAAAATTCAGCCTCATTATGGCACAAACGCCTAGGTCACATCTCTAAATCTAGAGTTGAGCGCCTTGTGTCTGATGGAATTTTGGACTCTCTTGATTTTTCAGAATTTGATGTCTGTGTTGAGTGTATCAAGGGAAAACAGACCAAAATGAAGAAATTTGGTGCCCATAGGACTACAGATGTCTTAGAATCTGTGGGCCATTCCCTATGGCGTCTTGGAATGGTCAATAGTATTTTATCACATTCATAGACGACTATTCCAGATATGGGTATCTATTTCTTATCCATGAGAAATCACAGTCTTTGGACGTATTCAAAAAATTTAAGGCCGAAGTTGAGTTACAACTCAACAAACGGATAAAAAGTGTCAGGTTTGACCGTGGTGGTGAATACTATGGCAGATATCATGGATCAGGTGAACAACGTCCAAGACCGTTTGCAAAATACCTGGAGGAATGTGGAATCATCCCACAATACACCATGCCAGGATCACCTAGCATGAATAGTGTATCTGAGAGACAAAACCGGACTCTTAAGGATATGGTAAGAAGTATGATCAGTCATTCTACTTTACCAGAGTCCCTCTGGGGTGAGGCTCCAAAGACAGCAACTTATATCTTAAATCGGGTGCCAACTAAAGCAGCTGCAAAAACACCTTATGAGCTTTGGGTTGGGCGAAAGCCTAGTCTAAAACACTTGCATGTGTGGGGGTGTCCTGCTGAGGCGAGGCCTTATAAACCTCATGAAAGAAAATTGGACTCCAAAACCATTAGCAGCTACTTTATTGGCTATGCCGAACGATCACGGGGTTACTAGTTTTATGATCCCACAAATAGGTCAATATTTGAGACGGGAATTGCAACATTTTTTGAGGATGTTGAGTTTGGGGGGAGAAATCCAGTTAGAGACATTGTCTTTGAGGAGGAAGCAGGAGTAATCCCACTTCCTACTACTACTTTTGACCAATTACAGGTTCCTAGACCTGTCATTGCTCGAGAAGTAACTTCGGATCCTCAACCAGACAATGTTGTTCAAGACAATATAGTTCAACCCCTCATTCAAGATGAGGTAATTGTTCCTGAGGAACAAACTCTACAACCTCAACCTCAAGAACCTGTGCCATTAAGGCGATCCACGAGAGAAAGGAGATTTGCAATTTCGATGATTATATTGTATATCTCCAGGAACATGAGGTAGAAAATGGAATGTCGAAAGATGATCCAATCAACTTTCGTCAAGCCATGGAAAGTTCAACTCTCATAAATGGATAGAAGCCATGAATGAAGAATATAAGTCTATGCAAGACAATAAAGTTTGGAAACTTGTCCCATTACCAGTTGGTGCGAAGCCCGTAGGTTGTAAATGGATATTTAAAACCAAAAGGGATTCAAATGGTAATGTGGAGAGGTATAAGACACGTCTTGTAGCCAAAGGCTTTACTCAAAAGGAAGGAATTGACTTTAAAGAAACTTTCTCTCCAGTTTCTACGAAAGATTCTTTTAGAACAATTATGGCGCTTGTTGCATATTTTGATCTTGAGTTGCATCAGATGGATGTCAAAACAGCTTTTCTTAATGGTGACATTGAAGAAACAATTTATATGTTGCAGCCAGAAAACTTTGTGTTGGGAGACCCAAAGAATATGGTTTGCAAATTGACTAAATCCATCTATGGACTCAAACAAGCTTCTCGTCAGTGGTACTTCAAATTTCATCAAGTTCTCACTTCGTATGGTTTTGAAACTAATGTTGTTGATGAATGTGTGTATCACAAGTTCAGTGGGAGTAAACACATATTTTTGGTTTTATATGTTGATGATATATTGCTTGCCACAAACGATATAAACTTATTGCATGACACCAAGAGATTTCTATCTAAGAATTTTGAAATGAAAGATCTTGGTGATGCTTCCTTTGTATTAGGAATCGAAATACACCGAGATCGTTCTCGGGGTATTCTGGGATTATCACAAAGGAGCTATATCGAAAAAGTACTCAATAGATTTGGCATGCAAAATTGTAAATCAGGTGAAACCCCAGTTGCTAAGGGAGACAAGTTTAGTCTCAGCCAATGCCCGAAGAACAATCTTGAAATTCAAGAAATGCAGAAGATTCCTTATGCCTCGGCTGTAGGGAGTCTAATGTATGCCCAAGTATGTACGCGTCCGGATATTGCGTTCATAGTTGGCATGTTAGGCAGATATTTAAGTAGTCCTAGCATGGATCATTGGAAAGCAGCCAAGCGAGTTATGCGGTATTTATTAATACCAGTTGGACCCCTGTAAAACAGGTGAAACCTCGGTTGCTAAGGGAGACGAGTTTAGTCTCAGCCAATGCCCGAAGAACAGTCTTGAAATTCAAGAAATGCAGAAGATCCCTTATGCCTCGGCTGTAGGGAGTCTAATGTATGCCCAAGTAAGTACGCGTCCGGATATTGCGTTCATAGTTGGCATGTTAGGCAGATATTTAAGTAGCCCTAGCATGGATCATTGGAAAGCAGCCAAGCGAGTTATGCGGTATTTACAGAGAACAAAGGAATATATGCTCACATATAGGAGGTCGGATAAGTTAGAGATCATTGGGTATTCCGACTCTGATTTTGCTGGATGCCAAGACAGTAGGAAATCCACATCAGACTATATTTATCTGTTAGCTGGCGGAGCAATTTCTTGGAGGTCTGCAAAGCAGACGCTCATAGCTTCATCCACCATGGCCGCAGAGTTTGTAGCATGTTATGAGGCATCAAATCAAGGAATATGGCTGCGGAATTTTATCACTGGGTTGCGTATTTTGGAAGGCATTGAAAGACCACTTAAGTTATACTGTGACAATAAGTCTGCAGTTTTATATTCCAATAACAACAGGAGCTCGACAAAATCAAAGCATATTGATATCAAGTTCCTAGTTGTAAAAGAAAGAGTGCAGAGTGGACAGATTTCCATAGAGCACATGGACAAACTCCATGATAGCGGATACACTTACGAAGGGACTGCCACCCAAGGTCTTTAATGAGCACACTGCTCGTATGGGTGTTGTTCTCTTTGAGAACATTTTGGTTTAGTGGGAGTTTGTATTTATATTACTGCTCTATGTCAGCCTTGAGTTTTATCTATGTAATTAGATTAATTTCTGCAGAAATGAAGTATTCAGTTTATTACACTCTGTTACGTATTGTGAAGTATTGATCTCAATAAAGTTAAGTAGGACCAGTTGGAAATAGGCATGTATGGATCACATTACATGTAATTTCCATGCTACGCATCCATGATTGATCTATGTCATTTAGCTGTATTGGTATACGTGACCCTTGGTGGGTCGAGTTATGATTAATGTAACGAAGACCGCTTTGATCCTATATCAATATAGTTAATGGACAAGATTGTTTGGATACCCTCAGGTCATGATAACAAATTTCTGAGCTCACTAAAGTTAAGCACATTTGTCAGGTTACATATGTGGTCCAGTGGGAGATTGTTAGATAATGTCTCAATGGGACCACATATTTTAAATGTGGTGTTATCATTTATAAGAAGCCTACAATTTAAGTGATTCAATTTAGTTAATAGGCTTGAGGGTATATGTGTCATGGACCTAATGTGTAGATACTAGTTGAGAAATTTCTATTTCTATGAGGGGCAGAAATAGAAATTAAAACAAAATTGGTTAAGTTGGTTTTCATTCTCTTAAGAAACTGCCACATGGTTTTTGTTTTTGAAAACCTATTTAACCTTAAGTTGTTATGGTCCCTAATCTTGCCTGATAGGAAGAACTGCCAATTTCTTCTATATCCTCTCAAGGAGAAACTTAAGGCACTAATAAGGAAAGGATTGGAAGGCAATATCAAAGGATGTATTGACAATCACGCTTCCGTTCAACTATAACAATGGATTCGGGTACGCATGTTTGTCTTAATTTCTTGATGATACACATGATAGATGATCCAAAGCATAAGGTTTTATGTTCTGAAAATTATTAACAAGTAAATTGCATGAATAATAGCATATCAATTTCTGATAATACACATGATATAACTGCTTTGATACATGAATAATAGCATATCAATTTTTGATAATACACATGATATAACTGCTTTGATACCAGTTGTTAATAATTTTCAGAACATAAAACCTTATGCTTTGGATCATCTATCATGTGTATCATCAAGAAATTAAGACAAACATGCGTACCCGAATCCATTGTTATAGTTGAACGGAAGCGTGATTGTCAATACATCCTTTGATATTGCCTTCCAATCCTTTCCTTATTAGTGCCTTAAGTTTCACCTTGAGAGGATATAGAAGAAATTGGCAGTTCTTCCTATCAGGTAGGATTAGGGACCATAACAACTTAAGGTTAAATAAGTTTTCAAAAACAAAAATCGTGTGGCAGTTTCTTAAGAGAATGAAAACCAACTTAACCAATTTTGTTTTAATTTCTATTTCTGCCCCTCATAGAAATAGAAATTTCTCAACTTGTATCTACACATTAGGTCCATGACACATATACCCTCAAGCTTATTAACTAAATTGAATCACTTAAATTGTAGGCTTCTTATAAATGATAACACCACATTTAAAATATGTGGTCCCATTGAGACATTATCTATTATACTGTGACAATAAGTCTGCAGTTTTATATTCCTTGATTTGATGCCTCATAACATGCTACAAACTCTGCGGCCATGGTGGATGGAGCTATGAGCGTCTGCTTTGCAGACCTCCAAGAAATTGCTCCGCCAGCTAACAGATAAATATAGCCTGATGTGGATTTCCTACTGTCTTGGCATCCAGCAAAATCAGAGTCGGAATACCCAATGATCTCTAACTTATCCGACCTCCTATATGTGAGCATATATTCTTTTGTTCTCTGTAAATACCGCATAACTCGCTTGGCTGCTTTCCAATGATCCATGCTAGGGCTACTTAAATATCTGCCTAACATGCCAACTATGAACGCAATATCCGGACGCGTACATACTTGGGCATACATTAGACTCCCTACAGCCGAGGCATAAGGGATCTTCTGCATTTCTTGAATTTCAAGACTGTTCTTCGGGCATTGGCTGAGACTAAACTTGTCTCCCTTAGCAACCGAGGTTTCACCTGTTTTACAGGGGTCCAACTGGTATTAATAAAATCATAGAAACTATCCCAAATTAATAGTGCAGCTTTTTTCAATGTGGATCTTCTCAAAGCAAGAAACCGGAAGCTTTTCAAAATATGTGGAGCTATTTCCTATGTAGACCTTGCAAAAATAAAATAGTGTGAGAGTTTTTGGCGGCCTTATATGTCAAATCATCAACAACCATTTCCAAAATAATGGAACTTGTACAATGCTCATGAGTGTTAATTTTTTACTGTTATTATTTATTTATGGATAAATTATATAAACATCTACTGAGATTTCACATTGATACATTAGTAACCCTATACTTTTGAAAATGTCATCTCCTTTCTTCAACGATAGGGCAAATTATACTTTGTTCCATTTATATTTAGTTTTTTTTTACTTTGACCCTTAATGTTTTAAGTTTTTTACAATTTACTCCTAAAATTAATTTATATTCAAAATTAGACAAAAAAAATACCACATTAATTGTCACATAATATAAAAAATATATTATTACATTAGGATTTGGATTTGTATAAGAGGCGTGAGTTATATATAATAAAATAATTTTATACCACGTGGCTATCAATGGTCATTGTTACTCTAATTTTGGACATAAGTTAGCTTTTGATGTAAATTAATGCTAACAAGTGTCCCTTATGCATTGTTTAATATTGTGAAGTATGTATAAAGTGTCTTGAAAATATGCACAACTATTAAAAAGTGTATTGATTTCAATAAAAGTGCATTGAATTTAGTGAAAAGTATCTTGTGGTCTTCAAATTTTTTATCTTTTACTTAGAGGCACTTATTAGCAAGACCCAACTTGAAATATGAAGGCCAAAGTACAAAATAAAAAATAAAAAACCTAGTAAGTGCTAAAGTGAAAAAAGGACCAAACATAAAGAGACAAAATATAATTTACCTTCAGGGTGGGGACAAGATAGGGTATTTGGGTGAAGAAGGGGAATAACATTTTGATAACTTTACAAGATTTTTATAATAATTATTTACGTGATTCTATTTACACACTAAATTTTACATTATATTTATTTGTATAAATTTTTTTTCATAATGTACAAGTATAATGTAATAAGAAATTTATTGAGTGTAAATAGGAGAGTCTAATTATTTTACATATTTCATGTCTATTGTATTTACTGTATTTTTTTTTTGTTTTGAACAAATGTATTTACCGTATTGATTTATTTATTTTTTGCAATAATTTGTGGTCAAACTATTTATTTGTAATCTTTCAAAAACAAAGCTTGACCTTCTCGCAAGCACTAACTAACTAATGAATAACTGACTAAGCCACTTCATTTTTGATAATCAATGAAGAGAGTCCATGTAAGAAAGTAAACATGCTGAACGTGGTGAAGTGGTATAGGGGTTGATGTTTGGAGTTTGTTTACTTGGCAGTTTTTTTTTTTTTTCAACATTGTTGTTCAAAATAAAAAATTAGAATCAATTTTCAAATCTAATGATGTGATAATGAATTAAAATATTAAAAGTAACAAGTTTAACCTTCGCGCAACCACTAACTAACTAACAAATGACCAAGCCACTTCATTTGTGACGACCAATGAAGAGAGTCCATGTAAGAAATCAAACATGCTGAGGGTGACGTGGTGCAGTGGTATAGGTGTTGGTGTTTGGAGTTTGTTTACTTTGGTAGTGTCATGCTTGGGGATGTAAGAAAAATTGAACAAGTGACTAAACCGATTGAATTGGACCGAAACGACTATATTTGGTATTTTTTTAACAGTAATTGGTGTGTGCAGTTTTTTAATTTGATTTTTTTTGATTTTCGGTTTGGTATCAGTTCAAGCACCTTGTGTAC
Organism: Camellia japonica; assembly: GCA_030407325.1. Classification (NCBI taxonomy): domain Eukaryota; kingdom Viridiplantae; phylum Streptophyta; class Magnoliopsida; order Ericales; family Theaceae; genus Camellia; species Camellia japonica. The sequence continues at coordinate 17,325 of JAPPVO010006270.1, read as the reverse complement.
TGAACTAAACCGAAATCGACCATTTCAGCATATATTATATTTATAATATAATGATATTAATAAGTATAATAAATTATTAATGTAACGCCCTCAAAATTCAACCCATTGAATATAAAACAAAACATGCATTATTAAAAGAAGACATTATTTATTACATCAATCATCAGAGTCTTACGAAATAAAATACCATAATAAATGCCCTACGGGCTTACATCTTGCCAAGCCAACACTTGGATACAATTTACTGAGTTCTAACTCAAAACAGATAAAGCCCTAGGCTTGAAGAATTACAATGTTCAAATAAAACAAATAACAAATAAAACAAGTCTTCAAATTCAATTCCTCACAAGCTAAGTCCTTGGAGGGAGTGAACCACCTGAACCTGAAAAATAAAGTTCCCATATAGGGTGAGCCACAGCCCAGTAGAGAAATACTAAACCAAGCATAAGCAATAACTAAAGCATTAGCATCTGATACATGGTTAACACACTATAATCAAGTTACAATATTCATGACACGAATGTCTACACTGCCTATGACACATTGTCTATGGCACATTTTACTTTCCACTTATGGCTCAGAACCTGGCCAAATAACTCAACAGGGTTTCATCTTTTATTACCATTACTTCCAATTCAACCGGAATAACAATTCAAGTTAGACCTAATCATAACAAATACAGATAGTGGTATTGTATCATTCACAATCAATTCACTTCCATACTTCCCAACTGATACACATTTTAGTGATGTATCATATTCATAATAAATAGAAATATTTCTATTAAACAATAAGCACACATAAGAGTGATGCTACTGGAGTCCATCCCCTATCTCCTCCCAATAAATCCGGTTTAGAGGTCCATCCCCTATCTTCCCCTAAACCGTGGAGTTCATCCCCTATCTCCTCCAAATAAAAATGCATATGCAATGAAACACACAATTGCCATATACAACACATAATCAATACAAGTAATGTTCTGTATTAATTCAACAGTCAACATAGGTGACATAATTTCAGTTATACCTAAGCCGCATGCAAGGTCTACAACAATCAATGGCTATCCTCCACCGATAGCCCAAAACAGTTATTTCTAAACAAGAAATAAATATAACAATGAATGTAAATTTAACATTCTCAATTCTATGAATTAAACCAAATTCCACATTATTCCTTTAAATTAATTATACAAATTAATCTAAACCAAACCCTAAGGTTTCTTCCAAAATTACCAAACTACCCCCACATACCAAAATTACCAAACTACCCCCCCACATACCAAAATACTAACACTTATGATTAAAGCGTATAAATGGAGTAGGAAATCCCTACCTCGAATATATAACTCAGAAAGAAGAAGAAGGAGATGATACCCAAACTTCAAAGTGCTCCAAACCACGAATTTCTCAGATTAAAAGAAAGCCCTCACTCCCCTCTATCTTATTTGTAAAGCAACTAGGGCAAAAACCCACCCTAACTAGATCAAACCTAGGAGAGAAGGTGTTTAGAGAAAGAGAGAACTCAGAAATTAGGGTTTTTGGATCAAAAGGGGCTGAAAAACTGTTTTAAAATACGCTGCTGCGTATTTATACCTGATAGGCTCGCTCGAGCGAAGACCTGGTCGCTCGAGCTACCAGACACAGAAAATCCTCGCTCGAGCCAAGAAAGGCTCGCTCGAGCGAAGAACTAACAGTTCGCTCGAGCGAAGAGAAACTCGCTCGAGCCAGCTAACACTGCTCTCAGGTCTAGCACTGGACGCAATCCTCGCTCGAGCCAAGAAATGCTCGCTCGAGCGACGGACCAAAAACAAAGGCCTCGCTCGAGCGAAGATAAGCTCGCTCGAGCGACCAAGCCAAAAACTGAACATCAACTATTGGTTTTTAAACCCAACTAACCTGCAATTAACCTGCCCAACATATTCCACAACTCACAACTGAAGAATTACAAGACAACAACAACAACAATATGATAATGGAATCTACGGAACTTAAGTCCGGAAACACTAATCAAATGGGAAAAGACCGGGGTCGCTATAATTAACATCAATTAATTAATCTTATTATCTCTATAACCTAAGTTAGTAAACTCTTATTATATATAATATTAACTCTAACTCTTTATTCTTGAAACCTTAGTATTTTTTTTTTGTGGTTAATCTAGGAATTTGAAAATATTTGTTAAATGGATAAATTGAATATGTTTAAAGTGGTGGACAAATAACTAATTCAATGTTTTTACATAGATTGGACTATATATATATATATATATTAAAAAGTGACTCAAGTTTGAAATGTCCTAAACCGATTAAACCACACTAAACCAAACTGTTTCAATCGGTTCGGTTCGGTTTAATAAAAGAAACAGTCTATATTGATGTTCAAAATGACAAAACTGACATTATTGGTTCGGTACCTAAATACCAATCGTACCGAACCGATTACATCCCTAGTCACGCCCCACTTTTTATTATTCGAGTAACATTACCATATCCATTAACATAAATCATTTTCCATTAAGAACATGCAGAACTATACATACATTATATCCATAAATAAATGAAAGTCCACTCAATCGTACATACATGGAATGCAACAGGAATTACATTTAAACAAAATGCCCCATTAAAAGTAAGTGTTTAACCTTTTTTCAACAATGGCATTCCGCAAACAAGTATAGGCCTCGTGGCCAACAATTAAGGAGGATCACTGATCTTGAATCATCTCTCAATGTACACCTAAAAAATGATTAGCAACGTAGGATGAACATAAAGTCCAGTAGAGACCCCAACATGATCCTAAACAATAACAACTTATATGTATATATATATATATAGGGTAAACTACCAATAGGTCCTACTTTGGAGACTTATTACCCAATAGGTCCTACTTTGGAGACTTATTACCCATTAAGTCCTATTGATAAATTTATTAAGTGATAAAGATAAATTTATCAGTCTTTTATTTTTATGAATAAATTTATAGTGATAAATTTATCAGTCTCTTTGTTTTTATGAATAAATTTTTAGTGATAAATTTATCACTCTCTTATTTTTATAGTGTTAAATTTATTAGTTAGGACCTGTAGGTAAATAAGTCTAGTTAATAGGACTAATTGGTAAGTACCCCATATATATATTTATGATCATGAATACACCATGACGTACAATATAAATAATGTGACAATTTAATATTCAAAATATATTTATATAAGTACATTTTCTCCAAAAGCATCCATTTGAACACTACAAGATGTAAAACCATTTGTTTTCTTTCCAATTATCTAGTTTAGATTCAAAAGCATTTCTTCACAATACAACCTTGGTTATTTAAACCTCTACATTAATATAAAAGAATTCCGTCTCCACATTTGTTTTGAAAGCAAGTTCACATATACGAGTTATAACCCAATCCCATAACTCAACCCACTACACACACTAATGGATCCACACATCTACTATCTTCCCTAGCCATAGGTCTAAGGGTAAGGAACACCTATAACAAGATACTAAGAAATATATATTTCTAAATATAAATAACTGAACGTAATACATACTTCCATTTCCACTAGCCTACAACATGGATGGCAAATGATACAACCCACATAACACAAAACACTTTACCGGCCTCACCCGGGGGGGAACAACCCCAAGGTCACACTTTATCGAGCACAAACCGGAAAGGAGAGGAACTTATCTCAAGGCGCCACGCTTTACCGGCCTCCTGGAGAGAAACGGATCTCAATTTCACACTTTATCGGTTGCAAACCAGGATGAAGAGGAACCTCTGTCAAAGTGCCACGCTTTACTAGCTTAACCGGAGAGAAACGGACTTCCAACCACATTAGAACATGCTAGATCACACAACTACCACACATGTGTATTACATACTCATAATCTATTCAACAACAATGTCATCCTCCACCAATGACTAATGACAAAACTCTAATAATTAAATACAAGACCCTTACAACTCGATTTCACAACTAATTCCACCATTTTTTTCATTAAACCAAAAGAATTACCAACATAGTTTTGTTATCAAGCCCAACCCGTTCTTCCAAAAACCCCAACACCTTTGTCAAAACCTCTATGCCATTAATAAAACCCTTTTTAAGATATACAACTTCATCCCAACTCAACGCAACACAAACAAAGCAAACACTAGGCCCGGTTAATCTCTTTTAGCAACCAAAGCATTAATTCAATCCCCTAAAGCATTTGTTAAATCTTATAAGCATCAATTCAATCTCATTACACATAACCCAATTATTGCCCAACTTTACCCCTCTTTGTTTATTAATTCTTAATAACAAATTAGGGTTTTTTGCCACAATCAATATAGACATGATTAACTACCTTCCAACATACCAAATCAACCAACAATCATACAATTCCAACTCCCGAAACTCAAACCCCTAATCCCCTCTCATGCTTTTGGAAAATCCCTTAATAAATATATTTTTAAATGCAATAAAAACTACCACATGTCTATCTATAAAGAGGTATTGAAGAGGAACAAAAGAATCCCTACCTCTTGAAGCAAAGAAGAGAAACGATGATCCGTTCAGATTAAATGGAAGCCCTCGCCAAGCTCTATGTTTTGGTATATGGAACTAGAGGTCAAAGATGTTTAGAAATAAATGAAATCAAGGTTAAAAGCTTGAAAACTCAAAAATAACAAAAAGAGAGAGAAGAGGGAGTGAAAAATGAAGAGATTTGACCAAACAAAGTGACTTTTAAAAATCTGATTCTGGACAGACCGCTCGAGAGGTCAAAAGTGAGCTCAAGCCGTGAATCAAGGCTTCCAGTATCTCAGACAATTTTGAAAAACAGAGTTGGAAGGGTCGGCGGACTGCTCGAGCGGTGAAACTTGCACTCGAGCGAACTATGCATACAACACAGATTCACAAACTTCAAACAGGCATAACTCTCTCGTCCGTACTCCGTTTAGGGTCGTTCTTGTGTCCAAATTGAAGCCTCAGAAGTAATATTTTTAATGGTTCTAGCCTCATATCAAAATTCAAAGTGTGGAGAGAAAAAATGATAAAAGAGTGAAAACTACTCATTAATAACTATTAGAATTTGGAGTTTTTGATCCAATTTCGCCCAACCACTATGGTAACACCTCGACCAAGGCTCAAATATCGACTAAGAATGTTCTCAATCATGATAATCAAAGAATCAAATATAATTCCATTATACCAAGAAGTATATAGTGCTACAAGTAGTTTTTTTTTTTTTTGCTCATTTTTGTTTCAGCATTGCTATTTAAGACAAAAAAAAATTAGACCCAATTTTCAAGCTCGATAATGTGACAATCAATTAGGATATTAAAGGTAACACTCTCTTTCTTATCTAGGGGTGCAAATTTGGCACACCGACCGGCGGCCCACCTGAAGCCCCCCCGTAGCTTGGCCTGGCTAGGCCCATCCAAGCCCGAGCCTGGGCCAAGCCCAACCTGAGACCCTGGGCCTAGGCCTGGGCTTGGGCCGTCTGTTTTGAAGCCCAGCCTAGTTCGTGAGCCCAATCCAAAGCCCTTTCCATCAGCCCACTCAAGGCTCTACCCACCTAAGGCTCAGTATCATTTTTGACGAAAAAATAGAAAAAAAAATGGTCAGGCTCGGCCCGAGGCTTGCCTGAGTACCCCCTAGGCTTGGGCCTAACTTTCTGGCATGCAGGTTAGCCCAACCCAAATTTTGGCAGGAGCTTGCATAGCTCGACTGTGAGTTAGGCCGGGCCAAATTTACACATCTTCTCTAATCATCAACCAATCATATCACTTACACATCATTGGATCTATAAAGTGGATCTAAAAAGTGGACTTATATATGATATATATATATATATATATATTAATTTAGGCTTCCAAATTCAGTTCAACGAAAGAATCAAAAGATTTTAAAAATTATAAAAATTAGTAATTTTTTTTTGACTTACTTTAGCTTATTTATTTGTTTTTTACTTTTTAGATTCATTACGTACAAGGATTGAAAATAAAAATTTTAATCTAATTAAAAAAATCACTAAAAAATTTTTTAAAAAAAAAAGAAAGAAAAGAAAGAGGTAGCTGAATTAACATCCAAACAAACAAAATTATTTGGTTGAAGAAATCAAACCCTGTCTGGATTTTGGAAACAGAGAGAGTTCCATTCCTTGGCACTTTTCCAAATCCTAAACCGATTCAACTTTCACATTGACTCTCACTCTCACTCTCACTCTCACTCTAACATAAGGAAAATGCTATAGGTCTCAAATTTTCTACCAAATAAATGAGTAAATGTCTCACATGGCCCACAATCCACGTGAGACATTTGATTATTTATTTGGTAAAAATTTTGGTATCCTAGCATTACCCCTAATATGAACACCCCTAACCATCCTTGCCTTGCCTACAAACCCAACTCTCGCTCTTCTCTCTGCTTTTTTAGTATCGATTACTGCATATACGCGTCCTCGTCCTTGTTCTATATTTGTCTTGTTCTTGTTCTTCAATCAAGCAATGGTTGGTACTCTCATCACTCCCGGCGGTGATGATTCCCCGAAGGATTATCCCTGAAAACTGACTTGGTATGTCTTGGTAACTTGCATCGTCGCTGCCATGGGTGGGCTGATTTTTGGCTATGACATCGGTATCTCTGGTAAGCCCATCTTCAACTTAATAAATCTTCACTTCTGCTACTTTCGAAAAATATGTTGTCTATTCATAAAACAATCAATGCCCAATTAGTACACATTAATGTTGTCTATTCATGTATATATATGATATTGATTAATAACGGTGATGATGATTAGGTGGGGTGACATCAATGGCTCCGTTTCTTGACAAGTTTTTCCCGTCTGTGTATCGGAAGGAAGAGCTCGATCACTCAACCAATCAGTACTGCAAGTTCAACAGCCAAACGCTGACCATGTTTACGTCGTCCCTGTATTTGGCTGCTCTTTTTGCATCCTTCTTCGCCTCAACGATGACCAAGAAACTGGGCTGCAAGTTTTCCATGCTTATGGGCGATTGTGTCTTCTGTTGCGGTGCTCTTCTCAACGCCTTCGCTGTACACCTCGCTATGCTCATCATCGGTCGAATTTTGTTGGGTGTTGGTGTTGGTTTCGCCACTCAGGTAACTCAATTCATAAAAATTCTCTTTCTTTCTTTCTTTCTTTCTTTGCTCCAATCCAATATTATTACGTACAGTCACACTTTGATTGAACATAATAATGTATGTTTATATTTAATAATTTACTAAATTCTAAATTAATTAATTTCAGCCACATCACGTCCTCTAACTTGTCTGTTTCAAATTACAGTCAGTGCCACTGTTTGTATCGGAGATGGCTCCACACAGATACCGCGGAACCCTCAACGTCTGCTTCCAACTATTCATCACAATTGGCATTCTGATTGCCGGCCTTGTCAACTACTTCACCAACATGATTAAGGGCAACTTGGGCTAGCGCATCAGCTTAGGTGGCGCGGCTGTTCCAGCCGTCCTCATGATCCTCTCATCTCTCTGGGTCTCTGAAACCCCAAACTCCCTCATCGAGAGAGGCCACTTCGAAGCCAAAAAGCAGCTTGTACGGGGAGCAAATATTCGGCGATGCCCGTACTCCTTTCTACCAAGCTCCTCGTCTTTCCGATCAGCCTACGAACACAACGGCGGTGAGCTACCCGGCGGTGTGTGGCCGGAAAACCCCTCCGACGGTCAAGTTAGCACACACTCAGATAGAGAGAGAGAGAGAGAGGAGAGTTGAGTGTTTAGGTTGTTCTCACCAAATTCTGTTCCATTCTCAACATGGGGGGCGCAGACACGCTTATATACTTTCTGCGCCCAAATTTGCTCTCATTAGTCTCTTGATACGTGGTGCTGCTCTCCCATCTGTCAGCACAAATCCTGCAATCACCACCTAACCAAACCGTCAGGCTATATTAGCGGAGCCCGGCAGACTGGCAGTTCCACCCCGGCCTTTCACGACCGCACTGCGCAGCGTACACGAGTGCTCCACTCGCCGAGCTCCAGAACGACCGAGCTCGGTTGCATTCCGGCAAAGCCAAGTTCAAGATAAGTCAAGCCAGCAAACCGAAGTCCTTCCTGCGCGCGTTAAACGTGTGAACCGTGGAATCCAGAATGGCAGGCAATCATCTTGGCCGAGCAACTCAAGTAGCTTGGTTCTCTACATAGACAAGCCGAAGTATCTCGGTCCCAACATGATCCTGGGCCTCTACCGAGCGAAACCTTATCTGGACGAGCCCAAGCTATCACGGCCCAAACATGTTTGGCCCTTCATTTTGCCTGGCCTTTACCATGGCCCATTCCAGCTCATAAATCTCCCTTTCAATTGCCCCTTAATTCCATCCGCAAAAGCATGACTGGGATTACATGATCCGACGGGGGTAGATTTTTCCTTGGTCCTTGACTTGCAAAGCCTCAACCGTGCTAAATCCTGAGCTCGGTTTATCAATTTGCTCGGCTGATGCCTCGACTCGCCTTCCTATCTCTTCAATTCTGACGCCGCCGTCGATTGGGACACGCGTCGACCATTATTGACCTCAAGCAGCCAACCCAACTGTCCTTTCGTATTCAATTTGGGCGGCCTTTTCACTCCTATAAACATGCCAACCCTCCCTTCATTTTCTTCTTACTGACTCTCCTTCATTCCAGACGTCTTGAGCTACAGCGCTTGACCTACATTCTTGTTCTTTTTCTTCGTTCGTGCTTGAAGAAGTAGCCTCTGCCTCCAAACTGGTAAGTTCTCCGAATCCTCTTCGTAGCTTTTCCCTTTGGTATTTCACATTTGAAGGCACCAAAACCATAGATTTTAGGGCATAGCTCCCCAAAACCCACCTCTACCCCTGTTCCCTTTACTGTTCTTCAACCTCAATGATGAACACATGAAGATCTGGGGTGGACCGGGCTCCAGGTTTTCTTTTGATCCCAAAAAACATCCAAACCGAGCATGTTGCGAGTTTGAAAAAACTTCTGTAGGAACCGAGGTAGGCAGAGGGCTTGACTGCTCGACCAGGCTAACATCTGGTCCGCTTGAATGGCCGAGCTTCTGGATTTACCTTCGTGACCAAGGTGATCTGGCACTCTATCTGACCGAGCTAATGTTAAGCTCGTTTTGCGCGACCGCGCTCCCATTTACACTTACCCTCCTTTTCCTGCAGAGTCCAAGGGGACAACGCACCAACACCGAGGCTCTCAAAGACTGAGCAGCTACCAAACCAGAGCTTGTGCCCAACCACCTCAGCCGCGCTAAAACTAGCCGGCTACATATGGGGCGCTACCGTTTCCTGGTCGATACGCCGGTCGCTTTAGCCGCGTTCCGGGAAGAATACGGTGTCCCAGCCGACGTGCACCTCAAGCTCGGTGCCGAGGAAACAACCCCTTAGAGCAGATTAGACCAGTGCCCTTTCACCGTGCTCTCCATAATAGAGGGTGGCCTCCGCTTCCGGATAACCCCCTTTTGTGCAAGTTCTTGCGGCGCACCAGGCTCGCACCAACCCAAGTCTCAACCAACACGTACAGGATAATTAACAGGATCCACGAACTAAACAACCGGCTAGATACTTCACCAGTATACCCTCGGGCATACAGGCGATCGCCTTGCCTATTACTTAAAGATCAGACCGGGCAGGGAGAAAATAGTGATCGGTACCCCAGACAAAGACTTACATGACGATGACTTTTTCTGGGTGTCCGACAATTACGAAACAACAGACGTGCCGGGCTGGTATATCAGCAAGGATTTCGGGTCAACATGTAAGCCGCGCTAACTGCTTGGTTAGATTACTTTCCTTAACCATTTTGTACTAATTCGCTTTGTTCCTTTCCTCTTTACAGCGATCGAAGCTTTGTAAGCCAACCACCATTACCCAACGAAGCAGCAATCAGGACCGTGATTCGCTACCGTAACCGGGATTGCCACGACCTCCTCGGTTACATACCGACCTACAGATACTCAGCTCCACGCCAGAGTAAGGTCACAGACTTTCTACGTGCTCCATCTCCACCTCCCGATCCCACATTACCGGTGCCCTTTATTCGGTTGACTGAGGCAGAAGAGATGGCCAAAAGAAGCCGCATCAAGAACCTCATCACTGCTACCTCCACCGAGCTACCGAGCATCTCATCCCGCACAGCCGCTGCCGGTCAATCAAGTGGCACCGTGGTTGCACTGGCATCTCCTGCCTCCGGGCAAGCGAGCAAAGAAAGCCGCCGGGCTGGGAAAAGGCCACGCACCGCCGACCCCTCGGCCAAGCTAGTCGCGGAGTTGAACACCGAGCAACCAGCGGTGACAACTGATCCAACTCTGTCATGGAAGCCGCAGCTCAAGCACCGGGGTAAGGAGATCCCGGCGACTGCCTCGGTCAAAAGTGACAAGGAGCATCTACTCGCCTTTAACCTAACCAAAGCCTTGCTGCTACCGAGCGACGTGGTCGGCAGCGGCCACGTACGGGACACTCGGCTGGTGAAGTCCTCGGTCAAGTCCATGACCCGGGTAAGAACTTCGCATACTTTGTTCAAATTTTTCCAAGTGTTTGCTCGGTTTCCTTCCTCTAATAAAGCTTTCTTCTTGTAGGCCATCCAGAAACAACACTTGGTAATGGAAAGGATCCACCGACTCCGGCAGAAGGCAACCGACGCTGCCAGCCAGGTTGAACACCTTCAAGCCGAGCTCGGACGATCCAAGGCTTCGCTGGAGATAGCAAATTCTGACAACTCCAGGTTGCTCGGCCAGCTTGGTGTCGCCGAGCAAGAAAGGGACGCTCTCCAGACCGAGCTGGTGGCGCTGAAGCAGTCAAGGAAGGAGGAGCTGGAGGATGCCAACAACGTTGGTTTCAAGGAGGCCGAGGAGAGCTACACAAAGCAAGTCCATGCCACCCAAGACATCTTCTTCAAGGCAGGCTGGAAGGCTGCTTATGAACAGCTCGGCTAAGGATCTGGGACCGACGTGTTTGCATCTCCCCCAGTTGCCTTCCTGCCGACGTACCTTGTGCCGTATGCCAACGACGTCTTCAGCGCGTTGCAGGTTGAGGCCGAGGAAGAAGAAGCGGAGGACGTCGAGGAAAATGCCGAGGGTCACAACCGCCCAAAGCAGGCCGGCCAGGAGCAGATCGGTGTCCAAGAGACCGCACCCACAGTCGACCTGGAGGCAACCGCGACCGAGGATGAATTCACAGACCTTTCCCCCTTAGTTTAGTTTTCTTTGTCTTCTTCTTTTTCGTTTGAAAATGTAACTGGGCTACTGCCCCACCTTTTGTAATGCTCTTACTTATCAATGAAAAGTTGTTTTTTCGTTAAGTGTTTGCATTGTGTTTAAGCTAAACAACTTTAGTCGGGCAAATCACCTCGGCTAAGCAAATCATTAACTTGGCCGTGAACAAACTATCAACCTAATCAACCAGAGTAAAACATCTCGGTTGAAATCACATAGTTGACTAAATCATCAACATACTTAATCAGAAAAAGACATCTCGGTTTTAATCACAAAGTTGAGTAAATCATCAACTAAGTCAACCGGAATAAAACATCTCGGTTGAAATCTCAAAGTTGAGCAAGTCATCAACCCAATCGACCAGAGCAAAACATCTCGGTTGGAGTCTAAAGGTTGAGTAAATCATCAACTCAACCAGTCGGAGTAAAGCATCTCGGTTAGAATCTAAAAGTTGAGCAAATCATCAACAAAACCAATTGGAATAAAACATCTCGGTTAACCTAGAAGTTGAGTAAATCAACAACCCAACCAACCGGAATAAAACATCTCAGTTTTAATCTTCAAGTTGAGCAAATTCATCGACTCATTCGACCGGAGTAAATCATCTCGATTAAAATCTCAAAATAAGCATTGAAAACAACAGCATGCTTCAACAAAGGTAAGTCACCTCTATTATATTGACAAAAAGAGTATTACATTCTGAAATGCAAGGCAAACAAGTCTTTGCTGGAAAGAATACTCATAAAAACTATGAAAACTAAAAATAGTACAGTTTGAGGTTGGCTGCATTCCATGGCCGGGGTATGCCTTTGCCGTCCAAATCTTCCAAGTGGTATGCCCTCTTGTCCACCAGACCGGTTATCCTGTAGGGTCCTTCCCAGTTTGCCCCTAGCTTGCCTTCGCCTGGCACCAGGGTGTTGCCCGTGACCTTTCTTAAAACCCATTCGCCAACTTTAAACGGTCTGGGGTGCACGGTTTTGTTGTACTTCCTGGACAATTCTTGTTGGTATGCAGCCATGTGAATCAAAGCTTTTTTGCGGCGCTCTTCAGCAAGGTCCAATTCCAGGGCGACTGCTTCAGAATTCAGCTCGAGCTCAAAATTTTCACTGCGGATGGTGGGCATGCCAATTTCCAATGGGATGACAGCCTCCATGCCGTACGCCAGGGCAAAAGGAGTTTCCCCGGTAGATCGCCTCGGGGTCGTCCTGTATGCCCAAAGGACACTTGGGAGTTCCTCGGCCCATTTTCCTTTGGCCTTCTCAAGTCTTTTCTTTAATCCGTCAAGAATGGTCTTATTTGATGGTTCGGCTTGGCCGTTGGACTGCGGGTAAGCCGGGGTGGAGTTGTAGAATTCAATCTTCAATTCGTCACAAAATCCTCTAAATAAGCGGCCGTCAAATTGGGTGCCAATATCAGAGACCAGAATCTTGGGGACGCCAAACCGTGTTACCAGATTCTGCCAGACAAACCGTTTGACGTCCTTCTCCTTGATAGTTGCTAGGGGCTCAGCTTCAATCCACTTGGTGAAGTAGTCCGTAGCGGCAATGAAGAACTTCCGGTTGCCCGGTGCTGTTAGGAGTGGTCCCACTATGTCTAGTCCCCACATCGCAAAAGGCCAAGGGCTTGTGAGGGGAAGGAGTTCTCTGGCCGGTTGGTGAATTTGGTGGGCGAACTTCTGGCACTTCTCACACTTGCGAACATATTTCTTAGCGTCCGCTTGCATGCACGGCCACCAATATCCCTGCGAGATAGCGCGGTAGGCCAAAGATCTGCCCTCTATGTGACTGCCGCATATGCCTTCGTGAATTTCGTACAGGAAAGCTTCAACGCTGTTTGGGTGTACACACTTGAGATAAGGACCGTCGAAAGACTTCTTGTCTAAAGCGCCAGATGGAGAGAGCCAAAACCGCTCTGACTTCACCCGGACTTTATGCGCTTCTTTTTTATCGGCGGAAGTGTCCGCTCTTTCAGGAAGAGGATAATAGGGTCCATCCAAGAAGGGCCAAGCTCGGTGCAGAGTACTTCTGTCTGTGCCGGTTCCTCTATACTAGGCCTTGGAAGAAACTCAATCAGGAGAGGACTGGGAGAGGTTCGGTCGACCATGAAGCCAGACTGCTAACTCATCCGCGCGGCGTTGTTTCCCGTCCAATTTGTTGGACCCGGATCGCCTGAATCGCTTGATGTGGTCCCTTACCAGAGCTTGGTACTTTGCCATTCTATCATCCTTAGCTTCGTAAACCCAGACACTTGGTTGACAACCAGTTGGGAATCGCTGTAGACCATCAGCTCCGACGCACGCACCTGGAGCGCGCTCTTAAGTCCGGCCAGTAGCGCCTCGTACTCGGCCTCGTTGTTGGATGCAGGGAATCCGAGGGTAATAGAATGCTCAATGGTCAGACCGTCTGGCGAGACAAGACTATGCCTAGCCGGCACCGTGACGATTTGAGGCCCCATCTACAAAAAGTTTCCACATTTCACCAACAAAGAGCTTCCAACATTCTGAGGGTCCTAGGAGGCTTGAAGGTTGATGGGATCACGGTCGCTCGGCTGTTCGGCTTCGGGTTCAATGCTGATCGGTTCCACTTCCTTCCCTCTAGGCAACGCGGCACTGGACCCAACAGGTTGGTCTGTTATACCCAAGTCCGTCGTCGCATCGTCAGGCTGTGGTGACATGGCGGCTGGAGGTTCTATGCTGGGGCGCACAAGTTTCGTGTCGCCAACACCGCCCTGCTGTACAATTTCGGTGGAACCTTCGTTGGCCTCCTCGGCTACCGTGGTGAGATCCACCGGACATACTTGGTGAATCCCGGGCGAGAACTCAGCAACAAAATCTACCAATGCTTGAGCTTTTATGGCCGTTCGGGGTTGAAACTTAACGTCGAATTGTCCCAACTCGACTGCCCACTTTAAAATGCGACCGTAGAAGTCCGCCCGTTCGAACAAGGCTTTGAGGGAAAACTCGGTCAAAACGATGATTGTGTGAGCATGAAAATAGTGTGCCAATTTCCTGGAGGCCATCATCAATGCTAAGGCAAGTTTTTCCAGCGGCAAGTATCTCAACTCTACCGGTAGCAAGGTTTTACTCACATAGAAGATGGGTAAATGCTGGATACCCTCTGACCGGACAAGCACTGCGCTAACTGCATGCTGGGACACGGCCAGATAAAGGTAGAGTTCTTCGCCGGGCTTGGGCATTACCAATAGTGGTGCAGAAGACAAATACTCTTTGAGTTCGGCCAAAACTCGGTCACACTCCTCGTCCCACGAAAACTTGGATTTCAAGGAGGGCGACAGCGATCTGATGACCGGCTTATGAATCGGTTAAGCGCAGCGGCCATCCCGGCCAGATGCTGCACGTCCTTAGCTGAGTTGGGCTGCTTCAATTCCTGCACGGCTCTGATCTGCATGGGGTCTGCCTCGATGCCTCGGTTTGTGACTAGGAAACCCAAGAATTTTTCGGATCCCACGCCAAAGGCACATTTAGACACATTCAGGTGTAGCTTGTGCTGTTTGAGGATGGCAAACATCTCGGCTAGGTCAGACAAGTGGTCTGCGTGATGCCGGCTTTTAACCACCATGTCATCGATATAAGCCTCCATCGTCTGGCCTAGCAGAGAAGCAAACATTTTGGTCACCATCCTTTGGAAAGTTGCCCCGGCGTTCTTCAAACCAAAAGGCATGACCTGGTAGCAGAAGAGTCCCCTTGGAGTAGTGAAAGAAGTGATCTCACGGTCGAGGCTATGCATGGCAATCTGATGATAGCCACGGTAGGCATCCAAGAAACTGAGCCTTTCATGTCCAGCCATTAAATCCACCAGCTGGTCTATTCTGGGCAGAGGAAAGCTGTCCTTAGGGCAAGCTCGGTTGACGGTCTTATAGTCGACGCAAACTCGCCACTTCCCATTCTTCTTGGGTACTACGACCGTGTTTGAAATCCATCGAGGGTAGTGCACTTCCTGAATAGCCCGAGCTTCAAGTAAGTTCTTTACCTCCTCTGCGACTACCTCGGCGTGGTGCAGCGCCGATCTCCTGGTTCTCTGAATGACCGGCCTTGCACTGGGGAAAACATTGAGATGATGACAAATAAAGCTCGGGTCGATGCCGGACATGTCGTAGGGCGACCATGCAAAGACTTCGATATTTGCCATTAGGAATTCTACCATCTCGGTTCTTTCTTGGGCGGTAAGGCTTGAGCCGAGCAAGAAGAACTTGTTCGGGCTTTCAGTGTCAATCCGCACTTCTACCAACTCCTCAACAGCTTTGTCTTTAGCCTTGGCGCCCACATCTTCAAGGACTCCACGGTCTTCCGGTCCTTCAATCATTTGGACGAAACCTTTGGCAGCTCGGCTCCCGTTCACTGCCACGAAGCATTATTTTGACATGACTTGATCGCCCCAAACTTCCTCAATTTCCCCCATAGCCGAGGGGAACCTCATGACCTGGTGGTAGGTCGACGCTACAGCCTGCATAGCGTGAAGCCAGCCCCTACCGAGGATCAGATTGTATGTGGACGACACATGCAATACCCAGAACTCCACCTGCCTGACCACGGATCCGGCTTTGACCGGTAAAATTATCTTCCAAAGGCCACTCCAGTTGCGAGTTAAAACCTACCAGTGGTGAAGTTGCCAGAGCCAAGTTTTTTTCTCGGAGCTTGAGTTGTTTGAACGCGTCGTAGTACATAATTTCAACCGAGCTTCCCTAGTCAATCAGGAACGCTTGACATCGAACTCTTTGACGCGGAGGGTGACCACCAGGGCGTCGTTGTGTGGCGTTTGAATGCGTTCTAGGTCCCTTGTGGAGAAACTAATCACGTCTTTTCCCTCGTTTTTCCCCCTTTTGATCGCAGGCTGGACCGACAGAACTTCCCTCATGTGTTCCGCCTTTTTGATCAGTCCTCGGAGCTCGCATACCCGCGCCGGCTCCACTATGTCGTGGATCACATTTACCACTCCTTGGGGGGGCGCCTCCAAGTCATCCGGTCCATGCTGATCAGCCCAGTCGGGATGTGCGGCTTTAACACCCCTATCAATGTAAAGATCTAAGTGTCCGGCTGCAACTAACTCCTCCAAGTGTTGCTTCAGAGGCAAACAGTCATCTGTCCAGTGTCCTCGCTCCCGGTGATATGTGCAGCGGTATCGCGGATTGAAACCCTTTTGTGCGTCGCCCAACTTAGCAGGAAACCGGACGTAATCCTCGTCACGGATTTCACTAAGTATGCGATAGATTGGAATCTTAAAGACCGTGGTGATGCCTGTCCGAGCTTTCAACCTTCTGTTGGCATCAGCTACGTCATCGCGGGGGTATTCGTCCCAGTCATTACGACGACCCCTTCCCCGGTTTTGACGATTTGATCCTCAGTCAGATTCCTCGGCGCGGTCATGTGGATGGTTAGTCTCCTGTCCGACCGCGTATACCTTGCCAGCCGACCTCTTGTCTGTTGCCACCGGAGTTGTTTTCGTGGTGGATGCCGCCGCATCATCCTCTACTCGGATGTGCTCATTGATGCGTTGCATGAGTTGGCCCATGGATGTCGGCTGGTTCATGGTAAGCGAGTCCCGCAGCCTATGTCCGACCGGGAGACCGCGCTTATATTGGGTGATTTCCAGGTTGATCGGGCAATCTAAAATCTCATTAAAGGTTTCCCAGTATCTGGAGTTGTATGCCTTGAGCGTGTCGCTCGACTCCATTTTGACACTGAGAAGGTGGTCAACCTCCTTTGGCGTTTTAGTATTGGTCTTGAAACGAGTCACAAAGGCTTCTGCCAACTGCTGCCACCTTTCGATGCTTCCCTTCGGCAGCCTCTCAAACCATTTCAAGCCCAACTCGCCCAAACTCGACGGGAAGATAAGGCACATAAGGGCGTCATTGCGCCTATGTCCGACCATGACCTGCCGAAAGTGGTTTACATGCATGTAAGGATCGATCTTTCCGTCGTAGAGCGTAAACTTGGGTTGGTAAAAGCCCGCGGGGAGCGGTGTGATTTCTATCTCAAGGGAGAAGGGGGAGGCGTTCAACCTTGTAACTTCTGGTGATAGAATGGGAGGGAGTGTGCCGCTGGCTCTCACTGCCTGAACGGCGTGGTTGGGTGCGCTCACTGTGGTCTCCCACTCCAG